>JARSSU010043411.1:0-33690 GCA_029619165.1 Eurosta solidaginis | reverse complement strand
TGAGATATAATGCCCTGAAAGTTGCCGACTGCTTGTTGTATGAAGGTAGACCAAATTTAGGGCAGAACAATGTCTGCCGGGTCTGCTAGTAGAATTTAAAATAATCGGCACCATTTTCGGGTTTTAACAACTGGAAGAAAATTTGAAAACATGTTCGACTTGGGCCATTTTATTTCAATTCATAGTTATTTCTCAAGTTTTTGGGAAAATTAGGCAAGGTGAGCATTTCAATCTATTATATAACTTTTCCTTTAGTTTTTTGTTTTTATACTTGTTGAATTCGGTGATGCAAAATCCGTGTTAAGCCGGCATGGAGAGCGCCTGTTTTCTCAAATAGCTTTTGAACTGTTAGAAGGACGTAAACTTTGCAATTGGATTCTTATAACTGGCAGTGATGCTCATCCGTTGATACACCTTTCGACCAAATCCGACCTTTTTTCGACATGAAAAAACCGGTCAAGACAGCCTTAAATGTGCAGCAAATATAGAAACGCGCCGAACTTATAGCGTTTTCTCTTCTGAAAATAGTGTCGCCCTGCTGATTTTTCCCAGCTCTCTCGTGAGTTGTTTGCCCCTTTCACAAAATATTATCCACTGAAGAAGAAAAACGGTCTAATAACCTACAAATAGAGCCATTTTGCATAGCGGCAGGTGACCTAGTCCACAATTTAAGAGTGCAACATGAGGGCAACATTTTCTGCAGAAAAGAAAACGCCATTAATAAAAAGAGTCTGTTTACTTTTCTCTATTTGCTCATTAAAAATACGTTGAACGTTTTGATACTTCAGTTCAGTTCAGTTGGCAAATATATAAACAAAAAATTACTACGAAATTCTCTTTGAAAAAGAATAGCAAAATATTTACTTGCACTAATAACATTTCGCTTGAATATCAATATTTATACTGAATTTGTGTTTTGGTAGAGCAGAAGATGTTTGGTCACATGATTTAAAATTTTCCTTTTTGTTCATAAAACTATGGTATAACTTTACGAGGTAAAATCACTCTTTCACGAACGCAACCATCTTAACAGTTTGCCATTAGTGGAATGATGACTTTTCATGCTACCAGCACGAATACCACTTTGGTCCATTTGGACCAAAAATGGTACCTCCAACGCCATTTGGACCGCTGGTTCCTTTTTCAGTTTCGGTCCTTTCTAGGCATTAGGCATCACATTGGCACTCTTCTTTCCTTTCACTGAGGTAAAATTCACAACTCTGCCTAAAAAATTGCCACACATTCATTAACCTTTTCATTAATACTTTTCGTAATAGAACTAGTCACTAGTCGAGCTAACAGAATTTATTACAAATGTACGTGTGCCTTTAAGAAATTTAACAGGGCGTTCCACTAATGGATCCATTACGATGGTCATCGAGCGAAATGAATTGAAAACTAAGTAAAATAATGAAAACTAATTTGCTTTATATTAAGTGTATTTGCAACTCACTTAATCTATGTTCAAGTATACCGAGTGATATCGAGAGTTTGAGAAGGAATATATCATCAACGTGCCAAACAAAAAATAAAACTGAAAACTTTTTGTAAACAAGTAAGGAAGGCTAAGTTTGGGTGTAACCGAACATTACATACTCATTTGAGAGATATGGAGACAAAATAAGGGAAAATCACCATGAAGGAAAATGAACCTAGGGAACCCTGGAATGTGTTTGTATGACATGTGTATCAAATGGAAGGTATTAAAGAGTATTTTAAGAGGGAGTGGGCCATAGTTCTATAGGTGGACGCCATTTAGTGATATCGCCATAAAGGTGGACCAGGGGTGACTCTAGAATTTGTTTGTACGATATGGGTATCAAATGAAAGGTGTTAATGAGTATTTTAAAAGGGAGTGGTGGTAGTTGTATATGTAAAGGCGTTTTCGAGATATTGACCAAAATGTGGATCAGGGTGACCCAGAACATCATCTGTCGGGTATCGCTAATTTATTTATATATGTAATACCACCAACAGTATTCCTGCCAAGATTCCAAGGGCTTTTTATTTCGCTCTGCAAAACTTTTTCATTTTCTTCTACTTAATATGGTAGGTGTCACACCCATTTTGCAAAGTTTTTTTCTAAAGTTATATTTTGCGTCAATAAACCAATCCAATCACCATGTTTCATGCCTTTTTTCGTATTTGGTATAGAGCTATGGCATTTTTTTTTCATTTTTTGTAACTTTCGATAGCGAAAAAGTGGGCGTTGTCATAGTCGGATTACGGCCATTTTTTGCACCCATATAAAGTGAGTTCAGATAAGTAAGTGAACTGAGTTTAGTAAAGATATATAGATTTTTGCTCAAGTTATCATGTCAACGGCCGAGTGGAAGGACAGACGATCGACTGTGTATAAAAACAGTTTTTGTCCTAGAATCTAAGCCCCTACCAAATTTCACAAGGATTGGTAAATTTTTGTTCGACTTATGGCATTAAAAGTATCATAGACAAATTAAATGAAAAAGGGCGAAGCCACGCCCATTTTGAAATTTTCTTTTATTTTTGTATTTTATTGTACCATATCATTACTGTAGTCGAATGTTGACTTACTTATATACTGTAAAGATATTAAATTTTTGTTAAAATTTGACTTAAAAAACATTTTTTTTTAAGTGGACGTGGTCGTTCTCCGATTCTGCTAATTTTATTAAGCATACAAACAGTAATAGGGGTAACGTTTCTGCCAAATTTCATCATGATATCTTCAACGACTGCCAAGTTACAGCTTGCAAAACTTTTAAATTAACTTCTTTTAAAAGTGGACGTTGCCACGCCCATTGTCCAAAATTTTACTAATTTTCTATTCTACGTCATAAGTTCAACCCACCTACCAAGTTTCATCGCTTTATCCATCTTTGGTAATGAATTATCGCACTTTTTAGTTTTTTTGAAATTTTCGATATCGAAAAAGTGGGCGTGGTTATAGTTCGCTATCATTCATTTTAAATAGCGATATGAGATAAGTGCCCAGGAACCTACATACCATATTTCATCAAGATACCTCAAAATTTACTCAAGTTATCGTGTTAACGGGCAGACGGACGGACGGACGGACATTGTTCAAATTTTTTTTCGATCCTGATGATTTTGATATATGGAAGTCTATATCTATCTCGATTCCTTTATACCTGTACAACCAACCGTTATCCGATCAAAATTAATATACTCTGTGAGCTCTGCTCAACTGAGTATAAAAAAATTCTAAGCAAAAATTTGGCATAAAGCTCAAAGCACCTTCCAGCCTGGTTTTAAGTCACGCAAGATACTTGAAGTCACGCAAGATACTTGAAAACTAAGCATTTCTTAAAAGTGATAACTTCATGTACGAGTACAACGATTTGCGATTAAATAAATTTATTTGTATATTCAGCTTTTAAAGCAAAAGCAAAAGAGATTTGATTTGGGAAGAAGTCTTTTGGGTAAAAGTATTCCTGTAGGTGCTAGCAGAAACCCATAAACTTCAATAACAACACTACCAACTAATTTCTCGTACCTAATTACACGTAATGCCGGTTCCGTTATTGCACTTTTAAGACGTTTGATTTCTAATCTAAAGCTTGGGGCTAGATTCTTTTACATTCATTAAGTGCCGTCGAGGCCTTCTTCACTCTCTCCTCCACGTTGAGCTTCCACGACAACTTACTGTCTGGAATGATTCCTGTATATTTTCGCAAGGTCACCCTTCCTAGCTTAGACATAGTCCGATTTGGGACTTTGTACCTCTTAGTAAACAGGACCATATCCGTCCGCGTTGGCGGTCAACCCGATTTTGAAGGCACTTCCCAATTGTGACAATCGCCATGTCATCTGCATATGCCGTAAGTTTGACGGGTTCCTCGCCGAACTATCTCTCTGCGTCGCTCTGCGACGTGAAACTGTCCACTGATTTCGAGGCCGCATGCAACCCTTATTGTGAAGTAATCTTTCTGCAATTTAACATTCAGCCGATCCATCAGGTTATAGCTAGATGTACTTTAATGTAGTTAAGACCATCCATGATCTCTCATTTAAAGATATTGTTGAAAGCCCCGGCAATGTCTAAGAATACTCCTAAGGCGTACTTCTTATATTCCAAGGCTTTCTCTATGTTTATATCCACCCTATGCAGTGCCGCGTCTATCGACGTGCTTCCAATTTAATGCGATGAAAGTGATAAATACTTCGATGAGTTTTAAGAGAAGAGTATTAATTTTTTTCAACTCATACTTGATGAAATAGGAATAAACTTATCATGAGGGGTGTTTACTGAACCCTGGTTAGGATTAAAAAAAAAGGCATTTGCACGCTACACACTTTCATTGCATATAAATAAAATTTTATTAAATTATAATCAGTAATATTTATTTACAGTTGATACAAAGTGCTACATTCCGTTATCGAAAAAAAGAAAATAACAATATTTGAACAATATTTCGACACTCTGATGTTGGCGAGTTAACCATGTCTATACTAGCAATATATATCTGTTACAAATTCGCGTTCAGTTCGTTCAGTACTACACTTTCTCGCTAGCGTTGAAGATATAAACTTTTTATTTTTTGGATGAGATAAATCTGCATATACAGTTGTACCAATCCCCCTCTTATTTACCGCAAATGCTGCGATTGCACAATGTTCTCCATTCACGACGCCCAGTGCTCCTTTCTCTGCTTCTTTACCACAAATCATTGTTTCTTTCATTAGCTTTCTTTCTGATGGGTAGAACAACAGTAAACATTCCTCCCTTTTTTTTATAGGCGAGGTATCAGTTCGGAGTAACGGTATAGATGATGAACGGTAGTCTCTTGCTGAACGGCATGTTGCTTTAGCACCCCATCCCACTAACTTCCATTTCGTTCACCGTCTTTAAGTCACTATTACATTCTTGTATTATTTTTATTGTCGGACCCTCTTTAAAGGGTATATCTACTTCAATCACAGTTATAAACAAATCCATTTCCAATTGCAAATATACGTTTACCACTCTGCGAACATGTTTATTTGAAAATAATTTGCTTGCCCCAGCTACAACGAGCACTTTGTGTGTTAATCCAAGCACAGTTAACGAAGAAGAAACCACCATTTTCATAGTGAGCAGTGCACCGGCGCCCAAATAAAACCTTTTTTTTTCAAAGTCCTCTCTATAAATTGTTACCATATGTGGGCTAGCCCCTTTCGCTGAAGGTGTGCTCTTACTATTCCCCGATTGCGCACAGGTCAGGAAGCAGCTCAGCACGAAAAAAAGCATGAAATAATTGTATAGATTCATCATAGTTTTTTACTGTTTTTTGCCGATTGTTAAGTGTTAAGTACAGCAAGATAAGTTTTGTGGGCGCTATTTATACATTAGTGGGTCGTAGCAATAAAAATAAGCAAAAGCTTTTTCTTCTAGATTTGAGAAAATTGACAAAATTAAAATACTTCAAAATTTTATTTTAAACTAAAAAAAAGCAACACATTTTTTTTATGCACTCGGCTCATTATAGCTTGAGTAAATTTTCGGATTGACGGCCACCGTGGTGTGAGGGTAGCGTACTTCACATACCACGCTGAAGATCCTGGATTCACGCCCCGGGCAAAGCAACATTAAAATTTTAAAAATAAGGTGTTTCAAAAGTGTTTGGCAAGCATTCTGAGTGTATTTCTGCCATGAAAAGCTCTCAGTGAAAACTCATCTGCTTTGCAGATGCCCTACGCAGTCGACATTAAACAAGCAGGTCCCGTCCCGCCAATTTGTAGGAAAAATTAAAAAAGAGCACGGCGCAAATTGAAAGAGAAGCTCGGCCTAATACCTCTTCGGAGGTTAACGCGCCTTACATTTATTTTTTATTTATTTATTTGTATAGATAAGAACAACAAAAGGTTTATAAAGCTTTTTCAAATAACATTTCCATATAAATTTCCTACCATAGGAGCTTAATGAACCTATCTATTGTTTTGTGATTAAGAAAATTTGAAATCATGTGACCAAACAGCTTCTGCTCTATCAAAGTAACAAATTCAATATAATTATTGATATTCCAGCGAAACTTTATTCGTGCAAGTAAATATTTTGCTATTCTTTTTCAAAAGAAAATTTCCTTCTAATTTTTTGTTTATTAATTTGCACAACTGAACTGAACTGCAGTACAAATACGTTCAACGTATATTTAATGAATAAGTAGAGAAAAGTAAACAGACTCCACTTATTAGGTTCTATCTGTTTCCAAACTGAGAACGTGTTCTATCGTATACTGACACAAAATCAAATTTGGGAGCAGTGCACTAAATTTTGAGCCAAAAAACTACTCGAAGTTAAGTGAGTTGACATAATCAAGATCTTGTGTTAAGTGTAAATGAGACGTTAATTTTCTATAGATTTAAACGTCTATTCATCTATCACATATTCGTAAAATTTAACGAGTTACTATAGGAATATAATATAAGAATATAGAAATTGAGTTGACATCGCTACAAATAAAACAGCCTTATATACTACACACTATCCATAACCTTATTTTATTTAACGGGCCCAAACCCCGGTAAAAGCATTTTTATACTTATTTGTTAAACGTTATAGCGACAAGTATATTGACCTATATAAACAATATTCGGCCCGGGGTCTAGAGAGCGTGTATTTGTATACAAGAGTATAACCGTAGCACACAATGGTATAAAAGTATCGAGATAGATATAGACATCCATATATCAAAATTAGCAACATCGAAAAAGACTTTGATTGAGCCATGTTCGCCCGCCCGTTAAGACAATAACTTGAGTTACAATGAGATATCTTTACGAAATTCAGTTTATCCTGACCCACAATAGATTAGTGATGAAAATTGGCGAAACCGAGTGATACCCACGCCCAGTCTTTATCAAGTTATCTCTTTAAAAATTATTTCTGTCTCATGTATATTCTTTTCGTAATAGAGTCATAACTAAATGAGCTTATAGCCTGATAGCATCCCCAAATGATCCCGAAATCATCCAGAAAAAGCCACGAAATGACCCCGACGATATTCCGGACAGATCCCGAAAACCATCCAGAAATGCTCCCGGAAGGGTCTCCAAATGATCCTGGAATAGTCCCGAAATGACAATGTCGCGACCCTAGATGGATCCAGAGAGCCACACAGAAATGATTCCTGCAGGGTCTCCAAATGATTCCGAAAACGTTCCGAATTAATCGTGAAGGGTTTTTTTTTGTAGCGATGTAAACTCAATTTCTATTTTCCTATAGATGCCGTATTAAGCTAACTAATTTAACGAATATGTTAAAAATGAACAGACGGTTAAATCGAATTAAATTAATGTCGCATTAACACTTAATACAAGATCTTAATTATGTCAAGCCACTTAGTTTCGAGCAGTGTCGTTGCTCAAAATTTGGTGCACTGCCCCCAACTATGGTTTTGTGGCAGAATACAACAGAACATATCGCTCATTTGCTGCAACGTCGTCATAACTCAAAAAACACAATTTTCCAGGAGAGTCATTCAAAGATTTTAACTGCCATATGTTGCGCATATAAAGGCATATTTTCATTTTTATAACACGTGCTAAATTTTAACTGATCACGAAGATTTTTTTATACAACATAGGTCATGACATTGGGTACGTTTATATGTTATTAACTCAAAAGTCATGTTTTTTGAGTTATTACGACGTTACAGCAAATGAACGATATTAGCAGTTTGAAAACAGGTAGAACTAATCAAGTATGGCTTTGTACTTTTCCCTATTTATTCATTAAAACTACAGTTATTGTACAAATATCACATATCACAACAAGAAACTTTCCTCTAATTAGTTTGATAGAACAAAAGCTGTTTGTTAAACTTTTAGTATGTATACTCGAAATTTTATCAAGTAATTTGTTCAAAAACTTCCTCAAGATATGTATAATGGGCCGAGTGAATGAAATAATTAGCAATTACTTCAATTCATTTAACCTTGATTAAAAATTATTCTTATTCCTCCAGAATTGTTGCCGGAAAGGACCCTAAATGATCCTGTATTAGACTCGCCGACGGGAACCTTCTATGGATCCCGAAAACCGTCCAGAAAAGATGCCGGAAGGAACCCCAAATGATTCCGAAATAGTCCCGAAATGACCTCGACGGGATCCCAAAGCCATCCGGAAATGATCCCGGAAGGATCCCCAAAATGATCCCCGAATAGTCCCGAAAAAGCTTCAAAAAACTCCGACGGGATCCCGAACAGATCCCGAAAATTATACAGAAATTAACCCGAAGGGTTCCAAAATGATCCCGGAATAGTCCCGAAATTAACCTGACGGGATCCCGGACGGAGGGTGTCACTGCTCACTTCGTAAGCCCTCGACTTATTTGACCCATTGAGTTTGTAATATTGGTGTAGGTCAGTAAACGTAAAGTTATAATGTGTAAAAATTATTAAAAAGCAATTGTTCGAAGGGTCGATGGACCCCCCCCTTCCATTTTCGACAAAAATTTAGCTAGTAGACTATTGTGTATCGGTGTACCAAATTTCATCAAAATCTATTCGTTCTGGCGTGATTCAATCACAAAAACGAAAAAATATAATAATTAAAATATAACTGTTCCTAGGGGGCTGAATTCAAGGGGTTGTGTAGGGATTCAAGGGGTTGTGTAGCGCAATATATAGCTTCTCCAACCTAATTGTCAACCACACCTTCGAGCGGCGAATCCCGTTTCACTAACAGACGAGGCTCTGGCGACCCCAAGCTCCTCATGGAACTTGAGGGTGGGGAGGGAGGGATGGCCTGAAGGTTCAATGTGGCCATATAAATCGTTCCCGAGATGGTCGGGCCAGCACCTTAATGGTGCTGTGTTACCGGAGCGTATCGGATCTGTATCCGACAAAGGACCATCACATCGATAACACTCCCCAAAGCCTTCGGGGAGTAACCTAATCGCTACAACACACAAGGGGGCGGGGGGGGGGAGCTTTTCGAAGGGATATAGCTAGTAAATCCTTCTAGACTATTGGCTATATGTGTGCCAAATTTCATCCTAATCCGTCAAGCCATTCTAGCGTGATTGAGTCACAAAGGCAAACGTCTGAACATACAAACATCCAAACTTTCGCATTTATAATCTTGAAATAAGATTAAGATGAAGATAAGATTAAGATGTATGCCGGTTTCCAGGTTTATATAGATGTTAGTCTAAATATGGTGTCTTCTGGTTTCCTACAGGACAATTTCGGCATCATTCCGGGACCATTTCCGTACTCCCGAGATTCTATCAAGACATCTTCAGGATGAAATCGGAACTATTTGAGTCAGTTCGAGATCGTGTATGGAATCTTTTCGGGACTACTTTTAGAATACCTCAGGATTATTTCGGGATTTTGCTCCACATCGTTTTGGAATTTTTATAGATTAGATACTTTGAGGCTATTAAAGGTCCGTTTCGGGACTATTTGCGGAACATTTTCGGGGCTATTTCAAATTTTTCTAAGACCATTTCGGTTTAGAGACTGTATTCGAGAAATTCGTGGGGCTGTTTCGGATCCGTTTCTGAATTGTTTTCGTAATAATATCGTCGACACCTTTTGGGAAATAACTCCATATAGTTTCAAGATTTATTTTCGAAAGTATTTCATGATTGTTTAGGGAATCATATCTTAAGAACTGCCACCAAATATTTTTTAACTATCGCCGGATCTGTTAATTGTTTTCGAAACTATTTCAAGATCATAAAAAAAAAGTTTTTCAGGGGAGTATTGGATCCTTCTTTATTAATAACTCCCCCATTACCTACGTTCTGCTTATCACCGTGTGCTTATCTCCGCGACTACGAGTATTTCGGGATTTGTTGGTACTATTTAAAGATTATTTTCTGGACGATCTCGTTATTGTTTTCAAGATCACATCTTGGCATATCGTCCGGACTGGGACGCAGTTTTAGGCTAGCTTTACTAATATGTGATAGATGAACAGACGTTTCAATCCAAAACAAATTAACGCCTTATTACCACTTAACGAAAGATATTGATTATGTCAGGCCATTTAAGTTCGAGCAGTGTTGTTGCTCAGAATTTCGTGCACTTCTCCCAGCTTTGGTTTTTTGGCAGAATACAATAGAAACTATTAGCAGTTTTGGGAACAAACTAATTACGTGTCCCTTTGTATTTTTCTGTATTTATTCACTTAAAATACAGTCAACGTGCAGATATCAATTTGATAACACAATTCAACTGTGCAAATATACATATATATAAACAAACAATTACTCGGAAATGTTTTTTTTAAAAAGTATAGCAAAATGTTTTCTCAAAGTCACGTTCATTTCATTTCTCTGTATGCGTAAAAAGTTCCGTTTGTTTAGCTAATTAAAAATTACCATTATAGTTATTAATTAAATAAGCTCCTTAGGCTCTTATATCACCCAAAATTTTCCACATGCTATAATTGATCGAGGCGGACGTCATGGTGTTGCTACCATAACACCATGGCGGCTCTGCCTACCACCCCGAGGGTCATGGGTTCAACTTCCGGCAGAGTAACATGGAAAATGAAGAAAACAGTTTTTTAATTAGAAACAAGTTTCTCTAATCGGCGTCGCCTCTCGGAAGTGTTTAACATACATTCCGAATGTATTTGTGTCATGAAAAGCTCCTCAGTGAAAACACATCTGCCTTGCAGATGCCGTTCGGAGTCGGCGTAAAAGGATGTCGCTGTGGTCCCGTAAATTATTAGGAAAAATTAAAAGAAGCACGACGCAAATTGGAAGATAAGCTCGGCCTTATTTATTTATTTTATACTTTTATATGGGCTATTCACACTAGCTTGCTTATCAAGTTATACGTTAAAAAAACAATTGCCTGTCGAATGTATTTTATTTACGTAATAATAAAAAAAACGTAATAACCTGATAGGGTCCCCAAATGATCGAAAGCCACAAATTACCCCGACGGTATCCTGGACGGACCCCGAAGACCAGAATTTCTCCCGGAAGGGTTTCGAAATGGTTCCGGAATAGTCCCAAAGAGTCCCGAACGCGATTCTAGATTGATCAAGAGGACGACACAGAAATGGTCCCTGATCCCGAAATAGTCCCGAAAAAGTTCCTAATTGACCCTGACGGGCTCCCGGACGGATCCCAAACACCATCCAGAAAAAATCCCGAAAGGGTCCCTAAATTATCCGGACATAGTCCAGGAAAAGTCCCGGACGGATCCCGAAAACTATCCAGAAATGATCCCGACGTGATGCCGGACGGATCCCGAAAACCATCCACAAATGATCCCGTAAAAGTCCCGAAACGACCCTAACATAGTCCAGAAAAGTCCTGAAATTACCCCGCCGGCAGAGTCCGAAAATCATCCCGAAATAGTCCCTAAAAAGTCGAGAAAGAGTCCGGAAATGACCCCGACGGATCCCGAAGACCTTCCTGGAACCATCCCGGAAGGGTCTCGATATGACCCTGATGGGATTACAAATATGTTGAATCTAATTAATAATAAAAGCATGTTAATAAGGCAGCAGGCGCGTTGAAGCGAATGAAGAGTTACAAACAAACATACAGGTAATGCTAATAAAATCGTGCTAATAAAAACAATTGATCGAGGGCGGATGGCGGGAGGAGAAGGAGAGCACCACTGATCATTTTTCCAAAATTGTTTAGATCTCGATCTGAATGAGCCAGATACCAAAAATTATAGATTTAGGAGAAAATTTACATTGAGTTATAACAATTTATAGATTTTGCACCAGAGTGTGAGAGGAGTGGGGTGGGGGATGGAGGGTGTAACTGCTCACTTTTGTAAGACCTCGACTTATTTGACCCATGAAGTCTGTAATATTGGTGAAGACCAGTATACGTAAAGTTATAATGTGTATGAGTTATTAAAAAGTAATTGTTCGAAGGGGTCGTTGGGACCCCCACCCCTCTTCCCAAGTTCGAAAAAAATTTCGCTGGTAGACTATTGTCTGTGTCCCAAATTTCATTATAATCCGTTTAGCCGTTCTGACGTGATTCAGTCACAAAGACGAAAAAATGCAATAATTAAATTATAGCTGTCCCCAGGGGGCGGGGACCTTCCCTCTTTTCAACAAAATATAGTTAGTAGATCCTTCTAGACTCTTGGCTACATGTTAGCCAAATTTCAGCCAAATCCGTCCAGCCGTTCTTACGTGATTGAGTCACGAAGACAAACGTCTGGACATCCAAACATCTAAACATCCAAACATCCAAACTTTCGCATTTGTAATATTACTAGCCTTTACCCGCAGCCCCGTCCGCGAGGAGAAAATAAAACATATGGGCTATTCACGTTATCCTGCTTATCAAGTTATCCGTTTTAAAAAAAATGTCTGTATAATGTATTTTATTTATGTAATAGTAAAAAAATAGCTGATAACATGATAAGGTCCCCCCGTGGCTGGATCCCAGAATTGCTCTCAAATGGTCTCCAAATAGTCCTGGAATAATCCCGAGATGACAACGATGCGATTCTAGACTGATCCAGAAAACCACACAAAAATGTTCCTTGAAGGGTAGGTACTGAAATGATCCCGAAATAGTCCCGAAAAAGTCCCGAATTGACCCTTACGGGCTCGCGGACGGATCCCAAACACCATCCAGAAAATATCCAGGAAGAGTCCCTACATTATCCCGACATAGTCCAGGAAAATTCCCGGACGGATCCCGAAAACTATCCAGAAATGATCCCGGAAGGGTCCCGAACTGACCCCAAAATAGTCCCGAAAAGGTCCCAAAATAACCCTGACGGGATCCCAGACGGATCCCAACATCTATCCAGAAATTATCCCGGAAGGGTTCCAAAGTGATCCCCAAATTGTCCCGAAACACTCCCGAAATTACCCTGATGTGTTCCCGGACGAATCCCGAAAACCATCGGGAAATTATCCCGGAAGGATCCCCAAATGATCCCGGAATAGTCCCGAAAAGATACCAAAGTAACCCTGACGGATCCCGAATATTATCCAGAAATGGTCCCGAAATAGTCCCAAAACGACCACGACGGGATACCGAAAACCATCCAGAAATAGTCCCGGAATGATCCCGGAATAGTCCCGAAATTACCCCGACGGGATCACAGACGAATCCCGACAACCATCCAGAAATGATGCCGGATGGGTCCCCAAATCAACCCGAAATGATCCCGTTAAAGTCACGAAATAGCCCAGACGGGATCCAGAAAATCATCCAGAAATGATCCAGTAAGGATCCATAAATGATCCCTGAATAGTCCCGTAAATGTCTCAAAATATCTCGACGGGATCCCAGACGGATATTGAAAGCTATCCCGAAAAGAACCCGGAAGAGTCCTAAAATGATCCCGAAATAGTCTCGAAAAAGACCCGAAATTACCCCGCCGGGATATAGAAGACCATCCAGAAATGATCCCGGAAGGATCCTCAAATGATCCCGGAAGAGTCCCGACATTACCTCGACGGGATCACAGACGGATCTCGAAGACCATCTAGAAATGATGCCAGAAGGGTCGCCAAATGATCCCGAAATAGTCCCGAAAAAATCTCCAAAATGACCCTGACGGGATACGGGACAGATCCCGAAAACTGTCCAGAAATGATCCCGGAAGGATTCCAAAGTGATCCCGAAATAGACCCGAAATGACCCTGATGGAATTCCCGGACAAATCACGATAATCATACAGCAATGATCCCGGAAGGGTCCCGATCTTCCCCGAAATAGTCCCGAAAAGGTCCCAAAATAACCCTGACGGGATCCCGGACGGGTCCCGAAAACTATCGAGAAATGATCCCGGAAAAGTTCAGAAATGACCCTGACGGGATTCACCTTATTTGTAATTATAAAAGCATGTTAATAAGGCAGCAGGCGCGTTGAAGCGAATGAAGAGTTAGAAACAAACATACAGGTAAAGCTAATAAAAGCGTGCTAATAAAAACAATTGAAGGAGGGTGGATGGCGGGAGGAGACGGAGAGCACCACGGATCGTTTTTCCAAATTTTTTTAGATCTCGATCTGTATGAGCCAGATACCAAAAATTATTGATTTAGGAGAAAATTTACATTGAGTTATAACAATTTATAGATTTTGCACCAGAGGGGGAGAGGGGGGGAGGCTATGGAGGATGTCACTGCTCACTTTTGTAAGACCTCGACTTATTTGACCCATTGAGTGTGTAATATTGGTGAAGGTCAGTATAAGTAAAGTTATAATGTGTAAAAATTATTAAAAAGTAATTGTTCGAAGTGGTCGTCGACCCCCTCCCCCCTTTCCATGTTCGAAAAAAATTTCGCCAGTAGACTATTGTCTCTGTCCCAAATTTCATCAAAATCCGTGCAGCCGTTCTGGCGTGATTCAGTCACAAATACGAAAAAACACAATAATTAAATTATAACTGTTCCTAGGGGGCGGGGACTTCCCCCCTTTTCAAAAAAATATAGAGAGTTTGGGTGATAGACCCCACGTGCATCCTAGCACCCTTTTGCATGCATAGAGTGCCGAGGAGGCTTTCTTCGCTCTCTCTTCCATATGGAGTTTCTACGACAATTTACTTTCTAGTATAACTCCTAGATACTTTGTGCTATATTTTTCTTGCAGGGTTACCCCTGCAACCAGGCTCGGTGCCTCGGGGCAGCTTGAGTGCCGACCATATGGCCATAGTAGTATAGCGTCATCAATCACAAGACGAACAGACTACCTGATTCCCTATCTGCGCTTCGAGGGAGATCTTAAAATTCGAAAATAAGCAGATCCTACAGGCTGCCGGATTACTGTAGCATTTTCCAAGCGGAAATATTAGCCGTAACCAAAGCAGTAGAAACCCTGGAAGAGAATAGCTTAAGCTGCAACCGTGCTAACTTTTATATTGACAGCCAAGCAGCAATTAAGGCAATAATCTCGCATAGCACAGCATCTAAATGCGTGTTAGAGTGTAAGCAGTCTCTGCAGAGAATCGGGACAGGGAGAAGCATACATCTATATTGGGTCCCAGGGCATATGGGAATAGATGGGAATGAAAAAGCGGACAAACTAGCTAAAAAGGGCGCATCCCTTGAAGCTTGCTCCGTAGACGTCCCAATTAGACTGGACGAGATTAAGCGAAGGCGAGAGGTGCACATGATCGACCAAGCGGGAAAGGCGTGGGTTCAAGCGCGGGGCTGTAAAGTGTCGAATATTATGTGAAGGTCTTACAACCTTACACTAACAAAGTTGCTTCTATCATTAAAGAGGACTGTATACTCATGACGGGTATTCTGACTGGACACTGCCTTCTGGCGTCACATGCCTTTAAATTAGGCTTGGTCAGTGATAGCAGATGTAGGAAGTGCGGATTGGAGGAGGAAACGATCGAGCACGTTCTGTGCTCGTGCCCTGCACTTGCCAGGCTAAGACTCGAGCTAGTAGGAGTGATACAGCTGTCAGATCTAGAAGCAGCAAGTGGCTTAAGTCCTAGGAAGCTTCTAGTATTTGCCAAGAGGACGGAGTTATCTTATAACATAGGTCCTGGTTTTTGATAGGGTTTTTCAGTTTGGTCATTAAAACAAATTTCTGGTAACACTACGGACTCAACCAGTCTATGTGAGGTCCTCATGGACCGGTCAGTTCAACCCAACCTAACCCCTCCAAGCTTAGGCTTAATCCAATTAGGGACCTTATACTTCCTAGTAAGTAATAGTAGATCTGTTTTTCCCACGTTGGCGGTTAACCCGACTCCATTGCCCAGTCATGTACATCCCGAAGTGCCTGATCCATCAGAGAGCTGAGTGTTGTTAGGCATCTGCCGCTTATGATGACAGAAACGTCATCTACATATGCCGTAAGCTTGACTGGTCCTCCGTCGACCCGCCTAAGCAATTTGTTTATAACCAGCGTCCACAGCATTGGGGATAAAACCCCACCCTTTAGCGTTCCTCTGTTTATCAGATTTCGTTGCCTCCCACAGACGCCATTGCGATATGATCCCTCTGCAGCTTAGCATGGAGCCGATCCAATTTGTTAAAGCTGGATGAACTTCAATCGGGTTGAGACTGTCCATGACCGCCCTTTTCGCGAACTTGTTGAAAGCTCCGGCAATGTCCAGAAAAACACTTAGGGCATGTTACTACCAACGTAGTAAAAAAGTATCAAAATACTACCAAAAATTTTCATTCTCTAGTACTTTAAAATTCATGACCGGACTATGAGGGCCATCAAATTTTTGTTGTTGTACTACTGACTTCACCTGTCTGGTTTTATTGTGTCATGGACCAGTCTAAAACTACATTCAATTTAACCAAAATTTTCAGTCATGGTGAGTAAAAATAATGTTAATGCCGTCGGGAATTGTGGGCTCGAAGCCTGTTGCCGGAGTAAAATAATTATAAAATATATTGTGCGATTTTTCGCTTTCTGAATATTCCATATTTTATAGTGGTTGTATTTTGTAGCTATTATAGAAAATGATGAGTACTCGGCTAATTTTTAAGTGGTTTCGAAATAGACGCATAGCATATTTAAGCAGCAGTGAAGGATTACCTCCATTACCTTCGGCAGAATATCGAGGAAACTTACGGTCAGAAATCAGGTTGGGTTTTTATGCATCCCTGTGAGAATAAACGTTGTTCCCTTCCTATCCAATCATAGAAAGTTCGTCTCTCCAGCAGTGTGGCCATTTCATTTTCAATTTCGTTCGTTCTGAGACCACTGTTCCCGGAGACCCAGCAAAGATGAGAGTGAAATATGACATATGGACGCGTGCACTTCTCGAAACTTCTGTAGCATTTTCGATTTTACCAAACTAAATTCGAAAGACCAGCTAACTTTTTATGGCAAAAAACTGCAAGAACAGCGAGTGCTTCGAGTGTAGCTTTCCAACCATTTATCTACACGGTAGTTTCTTTGTCAATATCTAAACCCTCCACCAATTCCTCCCTTAAAATATGCTCTATATTCTCTACCTGGAAGTTAACAACTGACGTTATATAGTCCGTAGCAGAAGTTATGAGCAAAAGATGAAGTGCGCTGTTCAGTGCCCGCGATATTCTTAGGCATGCTCGCCTTTGCGCCTTACAAAGTTTCAATTAACACATATTTTTGTTTTACACCTTCCGCCAAACTAGAGTGCCATGCGTCAATATAAATCGGATTGCTATGTTGTATTCAGTTGGTTACAGTCTAAGGATTTTGCAAACGCCCGTTCGTAATAATAGTACGTTGACTATATTTTATCTTTCCTCAGCTTTTCAGCTTGGCTTGACGTCGGTCAGAAGTGACATGACTGCCAAAATTCAACTGCTCTTCTAAGTCGGCAAAACATTTAGCCCCGGAGAGTTAAGGTACTTAAAACATTCGCGCGACGTTGTTGTCGATTTAGCGGTAAAAACACTATCCGAAGGTTTAAAGGAGTGTGACGGATAAGGGCAGTCCTTTGACCGGTATGAATACGGTACGCTCCGGTACCAACACCTTCTGGTTCTAGCCCTAATATCTCTTACTAGTGATAAGGCACGCTTGTTGTAAAGAGCGACTAAAATCTACGGAACCAACGTTTTGGGAAGTCGAAAAAATTCGTTTCTTCGGAAGTCGGGCAGCTGGCAAACGGTTTTTGTACCAGAGTGCGTTTTTGCGTTTATAACACAAGGTCGAATCAACTATGGAATCGCCTTTCCTATGGACTAGGCCCGGCATTAGGACATTGGGTACATCAGCAGAATTTATCAATGAAAAGTAGTTTTTTGTATCCGCCAGATTTCTTATATCAGCATCTCATGCTCCTTTTGGCCTCCTTTCCTACTCCGTCTTTTCTTTGCCACTGCACATATGTGTATCAGGGGCCGACTTCATATTGAAATGATCATCTTTCAATCAATGACACTAGTTTGAACTCGATGTAATTACCCCAACCGTGAATATGATCGGGCGGTGGTGGTAAGTATATATGTATTCAATACAGGTCTTATATGTAGATAGGTCTCTTTTCCTATAAACAGTTGCACATTTAAACGCTTACAGCAGCCACAATAAGCTGTTAAGTGTAACTAATTAGAATTTTCACACTTTTCTCATGAAAAACTGAACAAAAAAGTTGCGTGCTAAAGTGCAGTAAAGAGGGAGGGGAGATCAATCATTCAGTGAGCATCGAATGCGAATTTCTATAAATTGCTGTCTTCAAATTCCCCTCCTTAAATTGGCATACTTATATTTTGTTTCCGTTATCGCTTTACGACTGCACGTGGTAAATGTAAAAGTGTCGTTGTGAATGTTGGTACTAACCCTGTAGGAATCTACAGTTCTGAACGTAGCTGCTTTTAAAAATAAATAAATGTAAGGCGCGATAACCTCCGAAGAGATTTTAAGCTGAGATTCTCTTACAAGTTGCATCGTACTCCTTTTAGTTTTTCCAACAAATTGGCGAGACGGGAGCAACGTGTTTTATGCCGATTCCGAGCGGCATCTGCAAGGCAGATGAGTTTTCACTGAGAAGCTTTTCATGGCAGAAATACGCTCGGAGTGCGAACCCGCTTAGAAAAACTATCTTTTAATTGAAACAACTTGTTTCTAAAATTTTGATGGTCTTTTGCACGGGGCGTGAACTCAGGATTTTCGGTTTCGTAGGCGGAGCACGCTACCACCACACCACGGCGGCCGCCAGCTGCTGCTTCAAGTCAACCATAAAAACATTTTGCATGCAAAGAACAGGCAAACTTCTAACACTAGGGTAAGCATCTTTTCGATGTTGTAAAAGCTTAACCAAACTCCATAGCCTCTGACTATGTGTGTGAGCGGACTGAAGCCTACATCTACCCATTTCCGCCCTATAGGAGGTCGGCGCGATGCCAGTGATCAAGCACTGTCAACTTCCCTAATTAGGGGTGTTATATGGACCATGCCTATTGAATGATTTGCAGCTAGGATTTATATATATTCGGCTGTAGTTGAACGGAGCCTTCCCGAAAACCGGGCAGACTCAGGAAGCAACGGTAGTCTCATCATATCAAGGTATATATAATACTATACCGCTAAGCCTGCCTATTTCGGCAGTTGGTCGTACGTGCACCATGATTAACTCAAATGATCGCTACTTTGGCAGACGGTCATTCTTCAGACGTTATCTTAAAAACGATTTCCTAAAAAGAAAATAGCCAAAGATTTCTCTACAGGGTATGTACCAAATAGGAGTTTGTTCCACAATGTATTGTTGCTTCCAATTTTCTTGGGTCTTCACGCTACCACAAATAAAAACCGTCTTTAGTTACGGTTTTTGGTTAATAATTTTTCTATTCAAATTGAATGACGTGACAGCATTAGAAGCATTAGAAAAGAGGGTTGTTGTGTTGGATGGCTGGCAGCAGCCAAAAAAGGTCCGGCTGCTGAAGAAATGCACCAAAGGTATATCTATCTAGCATTGTATGTATGTAAATATGTACATAGGCGTGTATGTCGTGATATTTAAAGTATGAACCGCTCTACATACATATAAGTATGTATGGCTATTGTTATTGCAACAGGAACCTTATAGCTCCGTAAATCTCGTGCGGAAGGGTTGGTAGAAAAAAGAAGTGAAGGATTTTTTTAATATTAAAATTAATTTTTTATCATATTTTGTTTATTTTTTTAGCTTTTCTTTGTCAAAACAAATATAAATTTTAATGAAATGAGGATTACTAAGCTGAATTTCGAGTTTTTATTATACTCAGTTGAGCAGAGCTCACAGAGTATATTAAGTTTGATTGGATAACGGTTGGTTGTACATATATAAAGGAATCGAGATAGATATAGACTTCCATATATCAAAATAATCAGGATCGAAAAAAAATTTGATTGAGCCATGTCCGTCCGTCCGTCCGTCCGTTAACACGATAACTTGAGTAAATTTTGAGATAACTTGATGAAATTTGGTACGTAGGTTCCTGAGCACTCATCTCAGATCGCTATTTAAAATGAACGATATCGGACTATAACCACGCCCACTTTTTCGATATCGAAAATTTCGTAAAACCGAAAAAGTGCGATAATTCATTACCAAAGACAGATAAAGCGACGAAACTTGGTAGATGAGTTGAATTTATGACGCAGAATAGAAAATTAGTAAAATTTTGGACAATGGGCGTGGCACCGCCCACTTTTAAAAGAAGGTAATTTATAATTTTTGCAAGCTGTAATTTGTCAGTCGTTGAAGATATCATGATGAAATTTGGCAGGGACGTTACTCCTATTACTATATGTACGCCTAATAAAAATTAGCAAAATCGGAGAAGGACCACGCCCACTTTTAAAAAAAATTTTTTTTTAAGTAAAATTTTAACAAAAAATTTAATATCTTTACAGTATATAAGTAAATTATGTCAACATTCAACTCCAGTAATGACATGGTGCAACAAAATACAAAAATAAAAGAAAATTCCAAAATGGGCGTGGCTCCGCCCTTTTTCATTTAATTTGTCTAGGATACTTTTAACGCCATAAGTCGAACAAAATTAACCAATCCTTTTGAAATTTGGTAGGGGCATAGATTTTATGATGTTAACTGTTTTCTGTGAAAACGGGCGAAATCGGTTGATGCCACGCCCAGTTTTTATACACAGTCGTCCGTCTGTCCTTCCGCATGGCCGTTAACACGATAACTTGAGTAAATTTTGAGGTAACTTGATGAAATTTGGTATGTAGGTTCCTGAGCACTCATCTCAGATCACTATTTAAAATGAACAATATCGGACTATAACCACGCCCACTTTTTCGATATCGAAAATTTCGTAAAACCGAAAAAGTGCGATAATTCATTACCAAAGACAGATAAAGCGACGAAACTTGGTAGATGAGTTGAATTTATGACGCAGAATAGAAAATTAGTAAAATTTTGGACAATGGGCGTGGCACCGCCCACTTTTAAAAGAAGATAATTTAAAAAAAAATTGGATTGGTTTATTGACACGAAATATAACTTTAGAAAAAACTTTATAAAATGGTTGTGACACCTACCATATTAAGTAGAAGAAAATGAAAAAGTTCCGCAGGGCGAAATAAAAAACCCTTAAAATCTTGGCAGGTATTACATATATAAATAAATTAGCGGTATCCAACAGATGATGTTCTGTGTCACCCTGGTCCACATTTTGGTCGCGATCTGGAAAACGCCTTCACATATACAACTACCACCACTCCCTTTTAAAACCCTCATTAATACCTTTAATTTGATACCCATATCGTACAAACACATTCTAGAGTCACCCATGGTCCACCTTTATGGCGATATTTCGAAACGGCGTCCACCTATAGAACTAAGGCCCACTCCCTTTTAAAATACTCATTAACACCATTCGTTTGATGCCCATATTGTACAAACAAATTCTAGGGTCACCCCTGGTCCACCTTTGTGGCGATATCTCGAAACGGCGTCCACCTATGGAACTAAGGATTACTCCCTTTTAAAATACTCATTAACACCTTTCTTTTGATACCCATATTGTACAAACAAATTCTAGGGTCACCCCTGGTCCACCTTTATGGCGATATCTCGAAACGCGTCCACCTATGGAACTAAGGATCACTCCCTTTTAAAATACTCATTAACACCTTTCATTTTGATACCCATATCGTACAAACGCATTCTAGAGTCACCCCTGGTCCACCTTTATGGCGATATCTCGAAAAGGCGACCACCTATACAACTAAGCACTACTCCCTTTTAAAAACCTCATTAATACCTTTAGTTTGATACCCATATCGTACAAACAAATTCTAGGGTCACACCTGGTCCACCTTTATGGCGATATCTCGAAACGGCGTCCACCTCTGGAACTAAGCATCACTCCCTTTTAAAATACTCATTAACACCTTTCTTTTGATACCCATATTGTACAAACAAATTCTAGGGCTCACCCCTGGTCCACCTTTATGGCGATATCTCGAAACGGCGTCCACCTATGGAACTAAGGATTACTCCCTTTTAAAATACTCATTAACATCTTTCGTTTGATACCCATATTTTACAAACGCATTCTAGGGTCACACCTGGTCCACCTTTATGGCGATATCTCGAAACGGCGTCCACCTGTGGAACTAAGCATCACTCCCTTTTAAAATACTCATTAACACCTTTCTTTTGATACCCATATTGTACAAACAAATTCTAGGGTCACACCTGGTCCACCTTTGTGGCGATATCTCGAAACGGCGTCCACCTGTGGAACTAAGGATTACTCCCTTTTAAAATACTCATTAACACCTTTCATTTGATACCCATATCGTACAAACGCATTCTAGGGTCACCCCTGGTCCACCTTTATGGCGATATCTCGAAACGGCGTCCACCTGTGGAACTAAGCATCACTCCCTTTTAAAATACTCATTAACACCTTTCTTTTGATACCCAATATTGTACAAACAAATTCTAGGGTCACACCCTGGTCCACCTTTATGGCGATATCTCGAAACGGCGTCCACCTGTGGAACTAAGCATCACTCCCTTTTAAAATACTCATTAACACCTTTCATTTGATACCCATATCGTACAAACGCATTCTAGAGTCACCCCTGGTCCACCTTTATGGCGATATCTCGAAAAGGCGACCACCTATACAACTACCACTACTCCCTTTTAAAACCCTCATTAATACCTTTAATTTGATACCCATATCGTACAAACAAATTCTAGGGTCACCCCTGGTCCACCTTTATGGCGATATCTCGAAACGGCGTCCACCTATGGAACTAGGGATTACTCCCTTTTAAAATACTCGTTAACACCTTTCTTTTGATACCCATATTGTACAAACAAATTCTAGGGTCACCCCTGGTCCACCTTTATGGCGGTATCTCGAAACGGCGTCCACCTATGGAACTAGGGATTACTCCCTTTTAAAATACTCATTAACACCTTTCATTTGATACCCATATCGTACAAACGCATTCTAGAGTCAACCCGATCCACCTTTATGGCTATATCTCAAAAAGGCGACCACTTATACAAACTACCACCACTCTCTTTTAAAACCCTCATTAATACCTTTAATTTGATACCCATATCGTACAAACAAATTCTAGGGTCACCCCTGGTCCACCTTTATGGCGGTATCTCGAAACGGCGTCCACCTATGGAACTAAGGATTACTCCCTTTTAAAATACTCATTAACACCTTTCATTTGATACCCATATCGTACAAACGCATTCTAGAGTCAACCTGATCCACCTTTATGGCTATATCCCTAAATGGCGTCCACCTATAGAACTATGGCCCAATCCCTCATAAAATACTCTTTAATGCCTTTCATTTGATACACATGTCATACAAACACATTCCAGGGTTTCCCTCGGTTCATTTTCCTACATGGTTATTTTCCCTTATGTTGTCACCATAGCTCTCAACTGAGTATGTAATGTTCGGTTACACCCGAACTTAACCTTCCTTACTTGTTTTTAAGTGGCTTTGAAAATTTTCAACCGGCCTTTACCATTACATTGAAATTCTTCAACAGTAAAATTTCAATTTACATAAATAAATGAAGTTCACAATATGGGAAGGGACGGTTTTCTTTGAGTCTTCACCTTAAGCTTCTAGTCAATGTCTTTCTTTCTCTCTCCCTTTCTTCTCCATGCCTTACCTTATTTACCTCTATCCGTGTCTTTATCCCTATATCTACCTATGTCTCTACCTCCACCTCTACCTCTATTTCTTCTTCTACCTCTAGCTCTACCTCTACTTTACCTCTACCCTCAAAACAAACAAGTAAGGACGGGGTTGTCTTCGCCTGTGCCGGAGACTTCATACCTTTCATGAATGGTGCTGAACAATAATCCTATCCCATTCGTAATATGCGAATAATCTGCTGTATAAGATATGAAATATATAGATGTACACACCTAAGCAATTTTTAAGATAAATATAAAATAATAAACTAGGTAGGTACTTTGTGTGAGGATGTAAAGTTTCACGTTTTTTGTGGTCTGAATGAAATAGATAACAATATATGACATAAACGTAAATATTTGATGAAATTTGAAGCTTCTAGCTGTTAAAATGGTGTAGAAATTGCGAAAAGTTTCTTATCTGAACAAGCGGTTGTATGAGTTATATACTACTGTGGCGAATATTAGTGACACTAAGTGATACTCACATCACTAGGCTGATGCTAAGTAAATGAAGCCACAACAACAATAAAGCAGACAGTCACTTGTATCTACATAAACGAATCAATCATTATGTCTACACATTGTACATACACGCAGCGGAGAAGCAGTGCACAACCACATGCATATATCTGAGATACTTCCGAAAGTATGCAATAATTGTGCAAATATCACTCACATATACACGCGTATGGGCTACAAAATCATCTACATCTGTAGTTATAGCTGATAAGTTTATAGCTGGTAAATAAGTAGTAGATTCTAGAAATAGAAGCGCCTAGAAATATGCGAGCGACACAGGACAGAGTATAAAAGCAGCAACAGTTGAGGCACGAAAATCAGTTTGATTTAAACAAGCTATCAGTAGCGAAGTATAAGTGTACTTTCAAGTAGTCTAATAAAGGTCATTTTGCATTACTGAATAGTGGAGTTATTTATTCAATAGTTTAGTGATTCGAACGTTAGTAGAAGGTAGCAAATAAGATGATTGCAGTAAATTGGTTACACTATATATACCAGATCTACAATTTTTTCAGACAACATTGAATGCTCTATATGTAAGCATTTGGTGAAATTTGAAGCCCAATCACCAAATTTTTCAAAAATTTAGGTGCATACAGACAGACAGACGAACAGGCGAACGTGGCTAAATCAACTCAGCTCTTTATCCTGATCATTTCGGTATACTTATTGGGATGAGAATTTTAAGCATTGACATTGATCGCCTTGTATGTTGATATGTATTGCATCAATATATGTACCCGGCCTATGAAAAGGTGGCTTATGACTCAAAAAGAAATTGCGAGAAACAGCTGTTAACAGCTGTTTTTTTATTAGTCATAAGCCACCTTTCATAGGCAAAGTTTAATATTCAAAAATTCATATTTCGAAAACAACGAGTTTTGGCTAATGAATATTACCCAAGTTGAAATATAAACTGCTCACTCGATATAGAAAAAGCTTAAACAGAAAACAATAACCGTTATTCGAAATATTAGTCCTTGAAAAAAAGTCATAAATTTTTACTAAATACTGAAAAAAAATTTTTGTTTAACTATATGTAATTGGTTATAAATTATATAAAATTAAAAGTATTAGAACATTTCAAAGAAAAAATCATGAGAATCGGTAAATTTTTGAAAAAGTTATTGACAGTTGAAAAAATAGGCGAATAAAACATCAATTACATTTTATCGAATTCAATTGCCGATAAATCCGAAAAAAAATTTTTTTTTGAGGCAAAAAGAAACAACACGTGTTTTATTATTTGGACCAAAGAACAACATATTAAAATGTCATCGAAATCAAAAATCATGTCCTGCGCGGACAGGGTATCTTGAAATGGAATTAGCCGGTATAAAAATGACCTCCTCTGCACTTCCTTTTTCCTATCCCTTTCCCCTTACACTTCAACTGTACTTCTTCCGTCACCTCTTGCTTAATCGAGTACGAACCAAACAAATAAAACTGTAAGTGACATTTTAATGGTAAATATTGGTATACTCACTTCTATCTTTTAGAATAATCTTCTTTGGTGGCTCCTTCTTGTAATTTCGCTGTAAGCTCAATCCAGGCTCGTTGCCATTTTTATCCTTCTTTACCATCTCGCTAAGGAACGTAATATAACTTATAGCCAGTTTAAGCGTGTCAACTTTACTTAAGCGCTTCTCATAGGGTAAAGTTGGTATGTGAGAACGTAAGCCCTCGAAGGCTTCATTGATACTCTGCATTCGTCTGCGTTCACGTAAATTGGCGGCCTGCCGTTGTTGCGCCATTTGTGACGCGCATTTCAAGCGACGCGTTTTGTGGAGGCGGCTATGAAATAAAGAGTGGAATACGAATAGTTGACATAAAAGCGATTACTTCTAATTTAAAAATATTAAATAAATTGAAATGAGAAAAAATACCAAAATGTTTTTGAAAACGTTGCCATCTGTTTATAACCTAAGATCATCTACCAGTTTAATTAGTAAGATATGTTTCAAGAGACCAAAGCATTCTTGACATGAAAAGAGATTTACACATTCAGTTATTTAATGCGTAAGGATGCTTAGACCCAAAAGAATTCCTGACGATACCTGAATTTGGCCACTTAAAAAAATAGGGGAAGAGGATTGGACATCCAGGGGGACTCCTAATTGTAGTCAGTCGACACTAGAATGAAATGAGTGGCGTACTTTGTAAGGCAAAATTGAAAGGGAGGTTAACACCAAATATATAATAAATGATGGTGTGGCACGACTTTGCTCTGCTTAGTCGGCGCATATATTCTCGTATGAGACATGCTGCATTAAACAGGGTTATACTGAAATAAAGGCGGTTTATCAAGTATAATCCAAGCCATTCCAGTACGTAGAACTGGTTACAGGGGGATTGCTTAGCCCTCATCCCTTTCTTCGCCTTGGACTTCATCTTTGTTTTGAACTTTGACTTCTTTTGCTTCGTTGTCTCCGTCGTCTAGGTCTTATTATTTAAGCATCTTTGCTTTCGTCTTCCTATTCGCAATTTCCTGTGTTCACCTTTCTCATTGTCTTGGGGTTTATTTTCATCTTCGTCACAGTAATAATATTTATCTTCGCATTCTCTTGGTCTTTAAAATTATATTTATCTACGCCTTTCTCTATGTCCACGTTATCGTTTTAACTCGGTAGCAATGGATGTGGCGATCTAAAATGAACAAACCTTCAGTCATTCCCTGTCAAACCTCATCAAATCCAAAAGAGAATTTGCCGATAATGAGCAACAAAACTTAACATCATTTCGGAAATATTTTCGAATTAAGATTGGTTGAAGTGGATTCCTCAGGGCACACTTAGGCCGGTGATATTAGACCCGTTGTGATACCACGAAAAGACACCGTTAACTTTCCTTCTCGAACGTTTTTGAGGACCTGATAATGGCTACCAAGTCGTTGACGACATGCTCCAAAACCTGGCTCAGATAATCTAGAAATGGAGCACCCAGAAAGCGCTGCACAGTGGTCCGCTCCATAGGCCATAAATAAAAATATCAAAGTGAAAAGTTTGTCACCAAATGTGTCGTTAGTATCTCTTATTAGAACAGCATTTTAAAAGGTATATTTGTTTTTGTTGTATTCGAAATGTACTCTTTAAGAATAGAAGTGAGGGTTATAGTATTAATTGGTTTCTGCAGTGTGAGAAGTTAAAAATAAAGTGCAAGTTTAAGCTATTTAAAAATAGATAAAATGTCATTGTATTGAAATACATAGAAATTAATATTGAAGTCGAAGGTATTTACTTCATATTGAAATAATTCTAGTATCTTTAACTTGTTGTGTTTTTTAAATTTCACTAGTGCCTTTATTAGTGTTTATTTGCACAAATATCTCAATTTCAGCTAAAGTTTTAGTTGGGTTCCTCACAGATTCTCACGTTGGGACTTATATCCTGTTATTAGTCAAAGTTTTAAGATTCTAAAGTGTTAATCTCAGCTGCCACTTTCTGCCACTAACTATGTTTTGCGACAGTTTTCTGATAGCGTTACCCTGACAAATTATTGTCGTCATATGTGCTCACATGTAACATACGACATTATTTTATTCAGTCGATGATATGCAACTGTGAACTTTTGTGTTTGCTTGTTGTTTTGTTATTGTTATGTATGCAAGATCTTAACTTTAATTTCTTTATTTAATCCTATTAAACATTTTATTTGCGATAGACACATATTACTAGGCATAGGCGACTTCAAGAACACTACTTAAATATGCTTTCTGTCCTCTAATTACCAATTAAAAAACGAAAACTATTTGTATTTATTCATTGCCGAAAAAGTTTCGTATTAGCGAATTAGGAATTTTGTAAATTAGGTATTTACGAATTAATTATTAATTAGGTTTTCCTAAAATTTAGTAAGTATGAATAAGGTTTAAATGAGATAAAATAAAAAACAAGTAAGGAAGTTTAAGTTCGGGTGTAACCGAACATTACATACTCAGTTGAGAGCTATGGTGACAACATAAGGGAGAATAACCATGTAGGAAAATGAACCGAGGGAAACCCTGGAATGTGTTTGTATGCCATGTGTATCAAATGAAAGGTATTAAAGAGTATTTTATGAGGGAGTGGGCCATAGTTCTATAGGTGGACGCCATTTAGGGATATCGCCATAAAGGTGGACCAGGGGTGACCCTAGAATTTGTTTGTACGATATGGGTATCAAATGAAAGGGGTTAATGAACATTTTAAAAGGGAGTGGGCCTTAGTTCTATAGGTGGACGCTTTTCGAGATATCGCCATTAAGGTGGACCAGGGGTGACTCTAAAATGTGTTTGTACAATATGGGTATCAAACGAAAGGTGTTAATGAGTATTTTAAAAGGGAGTGGGCCTTAGTTCTATAGGTGGACGCCTTTTCGAGATATCGCCATAAAGGTGGACCAGGGGTGACTCTAGAATGTGTTTGTACAATATGGGTATCAAACGAAAGGTGCTAATGAGTATTTTAAAAGGGAGTGGACCTTAGTTCTATAGGTGGACGCCTTTTCGAGATATCGCCATTAAGGTGGACCAGGGGTGACTCTAGAATGCGTTTGTACAATATGGGTATCAAACGAAAGGTGTTAATGAGTATTTCAAAAGGGCGTGGGGCTTAGTTCTATAGGTGGGCGCCTTTTCGAGATTTCGCCATAAAGGTGGACCAGGGGTGACTCTAGAATGTGTTTGTACGATATGGGTATCAAATTAAAGGTATTAATGAGGGTTTTAAAAAGGAGTGGTGGTAGTTGTATAGGTGGTCGCCTTTTCGAGATATCGGCATAAAGGTGGACCAGGGGTGACCATAGAATTTGTTTGTATGATATGGGTATCGAATGAAAGGGGTTAATGATCATTTTAAAAGGGAGTGGGCCTTAGTGCTATAGGTGGACGACTTTTCCAAATATCGCCATAAAGGTGGACCAGGGGTGACTCTAGAATGCGTTTGTACAATATGGGTATCAAACGAAAGGTGTTAATGAGTATTTTAAAAGGGCGTGGGGCTTAGTTCTATAGGTGGGCGCCTTTTCGAGATTTCGCCATAAAGGTGGACCAGGGGTGACTCTAGAATGTGTTTGTACGATATGGGTATCAAATTAAAGGTATTAATGTGGGTTTTAAAAGGGGTGGTGGTAGTTGTATAGGTGGTCGCCGTTTCGAGATATCGCCATAAAGGTGGACCAGGGGTGACCATAGAATTTGTTTGTATGATATGGGTATCAAATGAAAGGGGTTAATGATCATTTTAAAAGAGAGTGGGCCTTAGTGCTATAGGTGGACGACTTTTCGAAATATCGCCATAAAGGTGGACCAGGGGTGACTCTAGAATGCGTTTGTACAATATGGGTATCAAACGTAAGGTGTCAATGAGTATTTCAAAAGGGCGTGGGGCTTAGTTCTATAGGTGGACGCCTTTTCGAGATATCGCCATAAAGGTGGACCAGGGGTGACTCTAGAATGTGTTTGTACGATATCGGTATCAAATGAAAGCTGTTAATGAGTATTTTGAAAAGGAGTGATCCTTAGTTCCCTAGGTGGACGCCGTTTCGAGATATCGCCATAAAGGTGCACCAGGGGTGTCTCTAGTTGTACGATATGGGAATCAAATGAAAGGTGTTACTGAGCGTTTTAAGAGGGAGTGGGCATTAGGTCTATAGGTGGACGCCTTTTCGAAATGTCGCCATTAGGGTGGGCCAGGGGTGACTCTAGAATGTGTTTGTACGATATGGGTATCAAACGAAAGGTGTTACTGAGCATTTTAAGAGGGAGTGGGCATTAGGTCCATAGGTGGACGCCTTTTCGAGATATCGCCATTAGGGTGGGCCAGGGGTGACTCTGGAATGTGTTTGTACGATATGGGTATCAAATGAAAGGTGGTAATGAGTATTTTAAAAGGGAGTAATCCTTAGTTCTATAGGTGGACGCCTTTTCGAGATATCGCCATAAGGTGGACCAAGGGTGACTCTAGAATGTTTGTACGATATGGGTATCAAACGAAAGGTGTTACTGAGCATTTTAAGAGGGAGTGGGCACTAGGTCTATAGGTGGAGCGCCTTTTCGAGATATCGCCATTAGGGTGGGCCAGGGTGACTCTAGAATGTGTTTGTACGATATGGGTATCAAATGAAAGGTGTAATGAGTATTTTAAGAGGGAGTAGGGCTTAGTTCTATAGGTGGACGCCTTTTCGAGATATCGCCATAAGGTGGCCAGGGGTGACTCTAGAATGTTTGTACGATATGGGTATCAAACGAAAGGTGTTACTGAGCATTTTAAGAGGAGTGGGCATTAGGTCTATAGGTGGACGCCTTTTCGAGATATCGCCATTAGGGTGGGCCAGGGGTGACTCTAGAATGTTTGTACGATATGGGTATCAAACGAAAGGTGTTACTGAGCATTTTAAGAGGGAGTGGGCATTAGGTCTATAGGTGGCGCCTTTTCGAGATATCGCCATTAGGGTGGGCCAGGGTGACTCTAGAATGTGTTTGTACGATATGGGTATCAAATGAAAGGTGGTAATGAGTATTTTAAAAGGGAGTAATCCTCAGTTCTATAGGTGGACGCCTTTTCGAGATATCGCCATTAGGGTGGACCAGGGGTGACTCTAGAATGTTTTGTACGATATGGGTATCAAACGAAAGGTGTTACTGAGCATTTTAAGAGGGATGGGCATTAGGTCTATAGGTGGACGCCTTTTCGAGATATCGCCATTAGGGTGGGCCAGGGGTGACTCTAGAATGTTTGTACGATATGGGTATCAAACGAAAGGTGTTACTGAGCATTTTAAGAGGGAGTGGGCATTAGGTCTATAGGTGGACGCCTTTTCGAGATATCGCCATTAGGGTGGGCCAGGGGTGACTCTAGAATGTTTGTACGATATGGGTATCAAAGGAAAGGTGTTACTGAGCATTTTAAGAGGGAGTGGACATTAGGTCTATAGGTGGACGCCTTTTCGAGATATCGCCATTAGGGTGGGCCAGGGGTGACTCTAGAATGTTTTTACGATATGGGTATCAAACGAAAGGTGTTACTGAGCATTTTAAGAGGGAGTGGGCATTAGGTCTATAGGTGCACGCCTTTTCGAGATATCGCCATTAGGGTGGGCCAGGGTTGACTCTAGAATGTGTTTGTACGATATGGATATCAAATTAAAGGTATTAATGAGGGTTTTAAAAGCGAGTGGCCCTTAGATGTATATGTGAAGGCGTTCTCGCGATATCGACCAAATGTGGATCAGGTGATCCAGAAAATCATCTGTCGGGTACTGCTAATTTATTTATATATTCAATAACACTAACAGTATTCCTGCCAAGATTCCAAGGCCTGTTGATTTCGCCTTGTAGAACTTTTTCATTTTCTTCTACTTAATATGGTAGGTGTCACACCCATTTTACAAAGTTTTTTCCAAAGTTATATTTTGCGTCAATAAACCAATCCAGTTACCATGTTTCATCCCTTTTTTCGTATTTGGTATAGAATTATGGCATTTTTTTAATTTTTCGTAATTTTCGATATCGATAAAGTGGGCGTGGTTATGGTCGGATTTCGGCCATTTTTTATACCAAGATAAAGTGAGTTCAGATAAGTACGTGGGCTAAGTTTAGTAAAGATATATCGGTTTTTGCTCAAGTTATTGTGTTAACGGCCGAGCGGAAGGACAGACGGTGGACTGTGTATAAAAACTGGGCGTGGCTTCCACCGATTTCGACCATTTTCACAGAGAACAGTTAACGTCATAGAATCTATGCTCCTACCAAATTTCAAAAGGATTGGTAAATTTTTGTTCGACTTATGGCATTAAAAAAATTCTAGACACACTAAATGAAAATGGGCGGAGCCACGCCCATTTTGAAATTTTCTTTTATTTTTGTATTTTGTTGCATCATATCATTACTGGAGTTGAATTTTGACTTAATTTACTTATATACAGTAAAGATATTAAATTTTTTGTTAAAATTTGAATTTAAAAAAAATTTTTTTTAAAAAGTGGGCGTGTTCTTCATCCAATTTTGCTAATTTTTATTTAGCACATATATAGTAATAGTAGTAACGTTCCTGCCAAATTTCATCATGATATCTTCAACGACTGCCAAATTACAGCTTGCAAAACTTTTAAATTACCTTCTTGTAAAAGTGGGCGGTGCCACGCCCATTGTCCAAAATCTTACTAATTTTCTATTCTGCGTCATAACGTCAACCCATCTACCAAGTTTCATCGCTTTAACCGCATTTGGCAATGAATTATCGCATTTTTTCGGTTTTTCGAAATTTTCGATATCGAAAAAGTGGGCGTGGTTATAGTCCGATATCGTTCATTTTAAATAGCGATCTGAGATGAGTGCTCAGGAACCTACATACCAAATTTCATCAAGATACCTCAAAATTTACTCAAGTTATCGTGTTAACGGACGGACGGACGGACGGACGGACATGGCTCAATCAAATTTTTTTTGGATCCTGATTATTTTGATATATGGAAGTCTATATCTATCTCGATTCCTTTATATATGTACAACCAACCGTTATCCAATCAAACTTAATATACTCTGTGAGCTCTGCTCAACTGAGGATAAAAGTACCCCGAAATCCGCACGCCATGACCCTAAGGAACTGAAATCTTGGAATGTCATCTTATATCCTAATTTCGTAGAACGACGTGCCTAATTTCGTAACCGGGATACAGTTCTCTAGCTGCACGCATAGAGTATTGGAATACAAATGCATTAGCACCGCCACAGATAACAGTTTTCTTTTCGAATTGAAACGAAAATAATCCGCTGCTATGTCTTCAACCACATACACCCACAGCATGACACACACGCCGATACACATCACAGCAAATAGTTGGAGTATATTCATATGTGGCGCAGCTTGAGGTTTGTAGGCAAAACAGTCAGTACACCTCACAGACGAGCTGACTATTCCAGCAAAACACACAACAAGCAACATTCATTGTTTCCGGTGATTCTTCTCTGTCGATCTATCGTCAAATAATACAGTACAGCACAACCACAGGCGGCGTAGGTCCACCCATGCACAAATCAATATGTAATTACAATCACAGTACATACCAGTGAAAACCAACTAATTTGCAAGAACTAGTTTTACGTTTAGTGTGTGTCCTGATTATATCATCATAAAAACATTGTTGTTCACCAACTGCAGTGGAAGTAAAAAGTAGTGTGGTCGTCAGCTGTTTATGTTTGTTTTTCACTGTCAAGTAGCACGACAAAGCCCTCCCAAATTTTACCATTAATTATATTTCCATCGGCTGCAAACGCCTATTTTCCAACTTTACTTAATGCGTCAGCCATCGCATGAGTGCGGGATGCAAATTCCCACTCCCGGTAGAAAGAGTTTAAAGAGATTTACAAGGTATATCGAAAACAGCTGTTGTCTGGTCTGTCCAGATGTCGCAATTGTTTAAATTTGTCTCCCGATTATTAAGTTTACTAAGTTCATTGTGCGTGTAAAGTTCTGCTAAGCTGTGTCATGTATATACATATGCACTAAACTTTCGTGCGCCACTACTTCGTAGGCGAACTTCTCTGCGCTCCCTTTCAGCATACATCAAAGCATCAATTTCGTCATAACATAAAGGACCATCTTGCTAACAAGCTATTTGTCTCAAACATGGGTAAGAAAAAATGAGGAAAAGGGGGGG
>JARSSU010043409.1:0-45013 GCA_029619165.1 Eurosta solidaginis | reverse complement strand
ATGCCAAACTTCAATTTTGGGCAAATATACAGTAATTCTGCGCAGAACACCTGGTATTGTGGTTTCCTTTATGTAGCAGAACACCTTTCGAGTTGGCGGCCTCTGGCCGCGCCCTTATTTAAATAACCCTGGGCATACGCATAGCCAATGTCCGCCGGTGCGTTGCCTGAACGTGGCAACATGCCACGGTACGCACTCTTTTTCTCGCTTTTTAGGTACAGCACTAAATAAAATTACAACAACCATGTTTTAGAAAAATGGCCCAATAAGCCATACTGGCCTTTATTTCAATATACATACACATACCTACATCATATTCCGACATACAAGATAAATATGCGTAATTTACTTAGTAAATATAGCCCACTTATAAACATCGAATTATTTTTAAAGTATTTTAACGGGTATAGGAAATGAAATGGAAATCAAATGAAAGGCTAATTTCGCTACCTATACAATGAAAAAAAAATTTTGTGAAAATCGCCGTTGACATATTAAAGCAGAAATTAGCATTAAACAAAAAATGCTTCATATGAAAATTTGCACCCTAATAACTCCCTGTTATTGTCATTTAGCCCACAAATAAAATTAGTGTGTTATACTCACCTATGAACCATGTCTATCAATCCTCATACTTCACTTCCTTTGATTTTGGAATTGTCCGCTATACTGCACTTAAGCCCGAATAACTTTTAAACGAGATAAGGAATATAGTTTCTGCCTTTCCGCGATTCTGAATCTTGACGCAAATACGTGTCTTTTGATACACGCTAACAGACATGCTGCCAGACCCTGACTTTTAAGGAGCAGGACTTAAGTTGAAATTTTTACTAAATTTGGAAATTATAAAATCTTATATTTCATATAACTAAGAGTATTCCTCAGAGCTAGCGGATAAATAATTTTGATTTTTAGCGACCACCCTCTACCACTACAATCAACAAAAGTTTGAAAATCGTGGCACTCTTATTCCACAATATTCACCTTTATCATAGTGTACCTTACCCAAGCTGTGTTCACGAAGCGATAAACGTCAAAACTACTAAACAGGCCTCGCTCACCTGATGGAAATCTCAGTCTAGAGTCGCATTTTTGGTCATCAACGGACAACATTTTTTGGACTTACTATCGTTTGGACTTTGTTTTCAAGTTTTTGTTCAATCATTTCGGGAGCATTCAGGGTAGATTCGAGCTTAAAATCCATTTTGAATTCGCTGCTCAGTCCGCATCCAGCCGAGAGCCCTGTCAGAATGCTCGACAGACATCAAGTCCAACACACTTGGTACATTGTACACTCATGCCGCCTCCTTTATGTTGTAAGACCGTAGCCAGCCATGCTGTCACCTTGTATCGATTCCGCTATGCGGGTTGATCCCAGCAAACACAATTTCTAACGTTAACAGCACGACAAATAGTTGCTTAGTTTGTACAACTAGCAATTCTAATAGGTAGTTCTATAATGCCATTTAGCAATCGAAAACTAGGTTATATGAACTACGGTGTTATACAGAATCTGACTGTGACAATGATTCGAGATAACTGACTAGAGAATGCGCAGTTAGGATTATTTGTCACAGTTGATCCGATTATTTGCAAATAGATTGCAGTCATCCATTAGTGGCATATATCAAAACAACAATAAAAAATATATGACGCTCTGAAATATGCTTGTGTGGAAATATATGATATAGCCACGCAGGAATAAAATACAGTTTAGTATTTACTTTATAACCCCCCTCCCCCCCCCCCTGAAATTAGCTATAGCTGTAAGCGCGCAAAATTGGCAATCGATATAAAGGTCAAAACGTGGCGACACGCAGAGCATTGCCAGACTTATGCCATATGTGAAGAGTAGCTACTTTTCTTTTGTAAGCATGGGCCCTCCATGGGAATGAATAACCACGCTGTCCATCAATCCCTTACCACCCACGGTATATGAAACAACTTCATAACTCCAAATGTCGAGAAGTGATTGGAATAGCGAAAATAGTTTCAACACAATAATGGATAGTAACTGTAAATAACACTGTGTTGACATGGCCAAAACTATATGATCGCGATATTTCGTAATACATTGCCTATTTACTTGTCTTCAGTTATTAATAAATTTATAAGCGTGTTTGAACCGAGTATTAACAAAGAAGTTGATATAATGAAAACATATGTGGCCAATTTCGGCTGACTTATCAGTATAACATTATAATGAATTTCGCTTTGAATTGCAGATCCATCACTTTTTGCAAAGGAAGTCTCTCCATTATGATAACAACTTATTATACGGTTAAAAAATCGGCACGAGTATAGGATAAGGTTACGAAGTTCGCAATTCGATGTTTCCCGATTCCACCAACTTCTTGATTTCTTTAAACACACCACTCATTTAACCCTTTCTCAAGATATTTGCGATGATACGAAGTGTCCCCTTTTTGTATCGTATGAATGACTATATAACTTCGACCACTGAGCAGTTGTCGCAAATGTCGCTTGTAGCATCCTGAAACATTCTACCTTCCTAGAGAAATACTGTTTATCAGCATACTGCTTCACATTGATTTGTCGTTTCGTAAGTCTCCGGTATGGTGGCTTTCTTGATTGTAACTGCGCGCTCGTCATCACAGCACGCAACTTAATTGCTCAGTGTTGTGTTAAATTAGCGCGACAGAGTATTTTAGCCAGCTTGTTAATACTATAATAATCGTATATATATGGCTATTCATGCAGGGCTGTATAGTATTCACTTTTTTTGTTTAGTGGACAATTTGTGGATTAAAAAATTGCTGAAATCCATTAGTGCACAATTAAGCATTCCGGGCAAAGTACACACAAGGAATTTGTTTGAATATTGTAGATGATTGCATTTCTCTTTAGTACACCATTAGCGACTCCTCTACCTCCCAAAGCATGGTGCACTAGTGGAAAACTTAATCGAATTCGGGAGGGGTATCAAAATACCCGTATTGACCTCGGTATTAATCATCCGAAGGCGGAAATAAAAAATCCTTGAATATTCACAAAACACCTTTTAATGAACCACTTGAAAGCCTGCAACTGTTTTTTTGCAAATATTTCCTAACGCAGACAGAAATTGTTTTACCCGGCGATCGTATATTAGCAGCTGAAGTATTAGCAAAACGTAAAAAGAGCCAGGTTTGCGACGGGAAGATGAACAATGATGTAATAGCATGCAAGCCGGGAAGACTTCATTAGAAGGAGCCAAATACCTACTCTATCAGCAGCTTGGTGTAGTCACCGCTAATTCAGGAGATATATTCCGTGTAGATATCGGCGCCCATGAAAAAGCGTCTCTTTCATATTTAAAGCGGCGACCCCAAAAAGAATCGACCCGATGTGAATCCAGGTGACCTTTTATATGCCCCGCTTAATTCGTTGCTGGCCGTGATTTGGAACCAGAACTGGTTTGTGTTAATTGCACAGGAAAGAAAGGCAAACTTGGCGTGCTTACTGATGGCTTTGTGTTAAACTGCAGCTTAAATCTGGCACGTTTGATTCTTCGCGAGGATTGTTCATTATTGCGCTCACTCACTAAAGAAATGCCCTTTGAAATCGCGGTTGGCTTAAATGGACGTATGGACGTATTTGGCTCAAGGCGAAAAGCCTTCGAGAGACTATTGCTTTAGGAAATGCAATATTGGCTGCAGAAAGTGCATCATATGAAGAAATGCCAAACATTTTTGAAAATATTGGAAATATACTAATTAGTTAAATATTTCAAGATTTTATTTTTGCATTTTTCCGTGACAAAGTAGAGTTGCTGTTTTAACGATAAAGGCACTTGCCGAAGGTTTTGAGAGTGCTATCGGTGTTGATGGTCCTTTGGGGGATATAGATCCGGTACGTTCCGGTAATTAGTTTTATTAGAGACCATTAAAGTACTACCTTGACTTGGAACGATTTGACACGACCACGATGAACCCTATTCAAGTCGCTAGTTTCCTGGGACTTACGTTATATGATTTCGATGACGTTTTCTGAATGATGCACCTATTTGAAGGTGCGAAGCATTGTTAGTTTAGGTATATTGGGTTCGCTGGAGCCTCGCTTGTTAAATAAAAAGATTCCGCCTAGTTAATATTGGCAAATGGGTTGGAGAGGCTGCGCTAGCAACGTAGTAGACCTTTTGTATTGTATAGTAAACTTTTTATTGGAGCATCTTCATCACCATATTTCAGCGTACATAGTAAAAGGGGCAATTTTTATTTTGAGTTAGATCTTTCTGCACGTGTTTGTTTGTTTCTGACCATGGTTATTGTACCATGTTTCTGACGTTATGTTTCCCCTGCCTTCACACAACACCTTACGCCATACAACCGCTATCGTGATAAATATACTCTCCGACTGGGGCTAAACTTTACCGGGGCAAGTCATTTTTAGAGCTACTTTTTGCTTTTAATTTGGTGTTTCATTATTTACGTAATTCATTGGATTATACTGGACTGCAATGTGGAATTATGGTACAAAACACATTTTGGTGTACCCATTTCATCGATGCTGGGCAAGTTGTTTGGGTGACAGGCGCTTCAAGTGGCATAGGAAGAAGATTAGCTCTTGTGTTGGCGAAAAATGGAGAACGATTAGCTATATCAGCTAGAAGGGAACATTTGTTAGATTCCTTGAAGAGAGAATGCTTAGAGCTTTCACATTGTTTTTGCATTTGCATTTTATATCTCTATCCGTATCTGGTTCATGTACCATTGGAACACGAGGAATGTGAACCATATGGATCATGTTCATGTTTCATTTGAACACGAGGGTTTTTGCATTTGCCTGTTAAATTTCACACCGTTTCCAGTTCAAGTTCAGAAAATTACAATTCAAGTTCAGAATTTCCAAATAAAATTCAGAAATTTACAATTCAAGTTCAGAAATTTACAATTCAAGTTCAGAAATTCCAATTTAAATTCGGAATTTTCCAATTCAAGTTCAGAAAATTAAAATTTAAATTCAGAAAATGCAACTCAAGTTCAGAAATTTACAATTAAAGTTCAAAATTTTCAATTCAAGTTCAGAAATTTTGTCGGGTATTTTTTTTCAGCCAATGGAAATAAATGTATGTAATATGGTATCTATGTGTTCAGGAAGCATTGGACATCTTAATTCGTTTAAATCAATTTTGCGAGATATTGAAGAAAAAAACTCGCTCATAAGAAGCAATTGCAATGCTATCCAGCTATATTCTTAGCGTTACAACCATTAATCTGCACTGAGTATGACAGCAGTGATGACGAAGATATGACCACTTGAACAGTTAACGGAGCGTCCACACTCCCGGAAGTAACGTATAGGTATTGTCTGCATAGATCTCGGCGCCATATGTCAAAATATCTCAACTTATCCGCCATCATTATTATATATCATGAATTAGCCCTTATTCGCGACTTTGGCAGTTTCCTAACAAATCATGGGAGCTTTCCCTGTTTCGCTGTAACTGACGGCGATTGGGAGCACCATGAGAGGTCAAGTCTTCCTCTACCTTCGCTACTCTGTGGAGGTCTCTCCCTTCCATTGCTTCCAAACTGCTGTTTCGACTGAAGTACCTGGGGTACACTATACCCAAGCCACCATTTTGGCAACATGGTCAACGAAGCATCAACACTTCCGCAAGAAACATATAAGTATAAAATTAATTAATAAAAATAACTTTTGAAAATTAACACCCTACTTATAAATTTCTGAATTCGAACTGTAATTTTCCGTACTTGAAATGTAATTTTCTGAACTTGAATTGTAATTTTCTGAACTTGATTTGTAATTTTCTGAACTTGAAATAACAATTCTGAACTTGAATTGTAGTTTTCTGAATTTCAAATTTCTGAACTTAAACTGGAAAAGGTTTATACGTATCTGGTACACGCGTCATTGGAACGGAACTATCACTAAAAATTAAGTCTGGCAGGGTCGACTTAAGTAAAAAAAAAGTGTTTATAAACAGCTGTTAAAAAAAGCAAATTTGTGATGATAAGTGTTTACTATATGTTTACAATGGTGGTGATAGAGAAATATTGATGTTATATGTGAAATACAATATATTAAATGCGTACTAAATGAAAAAACACTTTGATAATTACCTACAACTAGACAAACATTTTATTTCACAAACTGCAAATAAATACATATATACACAACGTTTAATTCATGTACTCTTTTAGTTGCATAGCAGCAGCACCAACACTACGACGGCCAGCATAAATGTAAGTATGATTATCATCGTCCAATTGAATTATAGAATTTTCCTCAGTGACTTGCTCTGTATTGGAGTTTTCTTCCTCCATTTCAACATGCTCAAATTGTGATGAAACAACTGCATCTGCTGTTGAAGCATTTCGCATTATATTGCTCTTGCGTCCTAAATTTCCAAGGCAACCTTCAAATAGTATTTCAGCAATGGCTTTACGCGCATATATTCTTTGTTCCATTGACATTTCTTCATATTGTATAGCCCATGATTTCGCTAAAATCTCGGAAGCTTCACTTATAGCAGGTGAATTCGTTGCATTTACTTGTTGAACTACAGGTGTTTTTGTTGATGTTTTTCGTGTAGTTATTTGTTGTGCTGTGTTATCTTCAGTTGGTGTGGAGTCTGTGTTCACGTTTAGTGCATCTTTGTCGTCAGTCTCTAAACGTTCAAGTTCTTCGATTATCTGATCTTGCGACTGCATGGAGTCTTCAATGTGCACAATTTCTTGATACTCTCCTACATCTGCTTCTAAGTCTTCCATTGGGGGTTTTGTGCCATTCGCTTGCATTTGCTGCGGACGCGGCAAAAATGTAAACGTATGAAATTGATTATGAAATTGTTGTTGAAATGAACGTTCATCTGCATATTGCGCTTCTTCCAAATGTTCTTCCGAATCATTTCCCTTATCAGATATATATTCGTATTTTGTGGGTTCGTTTTTGTTGTATTCAATAGAAATTTCCTGTGTATTATGTGTTGAAGAAACGTGCGATTTTACTGAGCAGGCAGGAACGATGGATTGTGTAGGTTGGATTTTGTTGCCTACTCGGCGCTGTTTAAATAAAAACCAATTTTAAGTGCAATTTTTTTTTGCAATGTATGCGCAAACTTACCAATATTTTCTTCTCGTCATATTGTACACGTTTGCGATCCTTACGAGGATCTTGATTTTGTAAGAAATTCAACATTTTAAAATACCAAAGCGAAGTTGTATAACGTTTGCCCATGCGATTGCTTGCCTTTATACGTGCGCATTCCCGACGATAATTTGTGCGAAATATGTTTATTTTACGTAGTACATCTTCTCGGCAAGCATACGGATCAATTTCGCGCATTTTTGTAATTAATACTTCATAGCCTTGCGTTTTACATTGTCTATCCTTGTACAAGGGATCATTCATATCCCATAGCGCTGGTAAACTTTCATACAAAGCAAAAAATTCGGTCCAAAAAGTACGTTTACCCAATGCTTGTGGAGGTTGGCGCGCATTTGCCATTTCCGTGATTGTTATCTATTTTTAACGAATTTGTAAAGTGACGAATGGGCGGCAAAAATTACAACAATAAAAAACGTAGCGAACGCGTAACAATACCTCAATCACACAAATTCGCTTGTCCGCTCGGCTTGATTGCCCGACATCAACTGAGTCAAGCAGCAAATCAAGCAGGTGAAATCAAGCACGTACATACATACATACATATTGCTCTCTTTTTATTCACGTGTCTATTAGGGCTGATCACATTCAACACGGCGTCTACAGACCACAACCACAATAAACCAAGGCTTGACGACAACCGTAGCCAAGCATTGGCTTCTTAATTACTTTGAAAGCGGCAGCCACCAATATGAATTACAGCAAATAGTAGCGAAAAATTTATAAAAAAATATTAATTATGTTTAACAAACGCCCAAAAGAATGATTTTAGCTTTTATTATCTGTTATTTACTTCTATTTTAGTTTTTATTGACAAAATAAAAAGGACGCCACTCACTGTCGCTTCGCAAAAATAGAATTAGGTTTAATCTGGCTGCAACAGCTGTCGTGTTTGATTGTCTGCTGCTCTGTCGCGCCGAAAATAACGACGCTCATAAGAACATGTAAAAATAATATGACAGATATGGCGGCTACACCGCCGTCGTGAATGTAGTCAGCCCTATTGTTTTTATATTGAAACCCTCCACCTTTTTAGTACATATGATTGCCTATATACTTGTATATATATACGTATGTATGTATTTATGTACCTCATCACGACAGCTTACGGGCTCACATGGCGGAACGATATAAGGTGGCAGCATAGCGACATACCTACAAACATATATAAAAGTTTGATGTATCTACTTTGTTTTTGTAAATTAGATGGACAAATGTCAAAATCGTACTGCGTCGGAAGTTGATGTATCAATTCAAATAAAAAGTTTATAATCAGCTGTCCCATGCTGCCACCTTGTATCGCTGCGCCATGCGTGCTCAACATTTCATTGTTTGTGCTAAATTACCTCGTTCCTTTTCGTTGGCGGTCTCTTTCAAATCCCATTCAAAAATTTTTAATTCAGGCAACGATGTTCACAGTAACGTTGGCCGCGGGAGCGCATTTCGATGCTTGCCAATCATGCGTATTTTTAGTGTACTCAGAGCAGGAAGGCTGTTATCGGAAAGTTATAGTCATAGATTAGATTGATACGAATCTTTTGTTTACGCTCTCATATTTTCGCTCTCACGAGGGATTTATCTTCTAGTTGTTGCTGGCAACAATCACAGATAAATCCCTCGCGCCAGCTGAAGCGGGTGCCAGAACAAAAAATGTGCCAGCCAAAACGAAAAACGTGCCAAAAATTTTGATAAACTTTAGTTTGACCTACAACTGTAGAATAGCGTTCAAAAATTATGGGAAAAAGGATAAAAATACTTGTCTTAGTGTAAGTATTATTAGTTCGAAGGCGGAGGGTAAATATTATTTCCCATTCAAAAGTTATCACTAAAAACAGGTTTTGTAAATATGAACTCCCGATGCAACCAGTCCATTTTGATCACAGAACCTGGAACGCCAGACATGTAGGATAAGCCCTATCCATTAAATAATGTTAACTATTATATCATAAGTCCGATTTACAGAAATTTCAAAAGAATATATGATTTTCACTGCGAGTTAAATGCGTTACAATATTTCACTAATTAATTTAATCGAAATGTTAGTTTTACTTAGATTTGTTTATATTTAACTCTAACTAGTCGTATTATTGTAAAATAACTTTAAGGAAATAAATATTTTACGACTATCATTTTATTAAATGATTGAAACTGTAATCGCCGAAATGTATGTCAAAAATCCCCATTTTCAGATCTATTAATTTTTGTTTGGAGTGGCATCATTGATAAATGTTATAAAAAATGTGCATTTTGACAGCGCTCTCTCGAAACAAAGAGTTGCAAATCCATTCATCTATGTTATAGTGATGAGAAACAACAAGTAAGGAAGGCTAAGTTCGGGTGTAACGGAACATTACATACTCAGCTGAGAGCTTTGGAGACAAAATAAGGGAAAATCACCATGTAGGAAAATGAACCAAGGGTAACCCTGGAATGTTTTTATATGACATGAGTATCAAATGGAAGGTATTAAAGAGTATGTTAGAAGGGAGTGGGCCATGGTCTATAGGTGGACACCTTTTCGAGATATCCTCATAAAGGTGGACCAGGGGTGACTCTAGAATGTGTTTGTACGATATGGGTATCAAATTAAAGGTATTAATGAGGGTTTTAAGAGGGAGTGGCCCTTAGTTGTATATGTGAAGACGTTTTTGAGATATCGACCAGAATGTGGACCAGGCTGACCCAAAACATCATCTGTCGGGTACCTTTAATTTATTTATATATGTAATACCATATTTATATATGTAATACTACGAACGGCGGCCAAGCAACATCAAAATTTTAGAAATAAGGTTTTTCAATTAGAAGAAACCTTTTCTAAGCGGGGTCGCCCCCCGCAGTGTTTGGCAAGCGCTCCGAGTGTATTTCTGTCATGAAAAGCTCTCAGTGAAAACTCATCTGCCTTGCAGATGCCGTTCGGAGTCGGCATAAAACATGTAGGTCCCGTCCGGCCAATTTGTAGGAAAAGCAAGAGGAGCACGACGCAATTTGGAAAAGAAGCTCGGCCTTAGATCTCCTCGGAGGTTATCGCGATTACATTTATTTTTTTTTATTTATAATACCACCAACAGTATTCCTGCCATGATTCCAAGGGCTTTTGATTTCGCCCTGCAGAACTGTTTCATTTTCTTCTACTTAACATGGTAGGTGTCACAACCCATTTTGCACAGTTTTTTCCAAAGTTATATTTTTCGTCAAAAAACCAACACAATTACCATGTTTCATCCCTTTCTTCGTATTTGGTATAGAATTATGGCATTTTTTCATTTTTTGAAATTTTATTTTTTTTAGTTTACTCAGAGCTGGAAAATTCGGAAAAATCGGAAAATTATAGTGATCAGACACAAAATTTTTTTGAGCCGACTAGTAAAAAATGGGCGATTGTTTTTTTTTAATTTTTCCGATATTTTACTAATTTACACCAAATTAGTTAATAATTAATTTAAAACTGGTAAAATCTTTAGAAAAAACAATTGCTTAGTTGCTCATGAGAGCCTGTTATTTAAGATACTCTGAGTTATACATAGAATTATAAAGATATCATGAAAGTATCTGTACTTTCAATTAAAATAGAAAAAACGTATCGACACCAACTAAGAACCGTAGCGAAACCTCCCAGCGGGTTAGAGGGCGTACGATAAACCCGCGGCAGGTATGTATATCGTAAGAGCGACTAAAATACCCAAATGCTTCAAGGAGTTGTGTAGCTGCCAGCGCAATTTATAGCTTCTCCAACCCAATTGTCAACTTCAGATACCCGTGGAGAATCCTGTTTCTTTAGCAACCGAGGCTATGACGACCTTTTTTTTTGTGGGAGGGCTAAAAAATGAATTGCTGCCGTCGCAGCAACCGTGTGTCCATAGACTAAAAAACAGCCCCGTTTTGGAACCGTCGCCCACCCCGGTACCACTTTCGCATTACTTCAGGGTGGCGTTCCATTCATTTGTCTCTGCGTCCAGATTCCCGCTATTTGCTCTGAGTGTCGATTTAATCGCCACTACTTCGCATGCGAATTTCTCTGCGCTCCCTCTCAGCATTCATCAGGCGTGTCATGACTATAAATGCTATTTTGCTCACTGCAGTGCAGCGCTCTTTCCTGTTGCACATTTGTGAAACTAAATTTCTCGTGGTAGGTTCCTCCCCAAAGACTATATGCAAGGCGAATCTTTCTTCGTGGAAACGGGTCTATGACGACCCCAAGCTCCTCATGGGACTAGGGGTAGGGGCGATATGGCTTAGTAGGTTCAAGGTCATATCAAATCGTTCGCGATCGGGCAACATTAAATTATAAGCCCGACCCGTCTCGGGAACGATTTATGACCACATTCAACTTTATAGGCCCCCTCCCCCAGCTCCATGGGTATTAGTCACCTCCTAGAACGCGTATATCTCATTTTTAGTGCCTCTAACCCGCTGTGGGCTGAATTCTACTGAAAGAATTTCTACTGAAAACAGAAAAGTTCACTATTTGTTTAACCAATTAGCGCACAATGTTCCCATTTGGGAACTTATACAAATCATTAAATATTCTTGAATGAGAACTACTGATCATAAAATCGATAACGAATTATGCTATGCATATATTCAGCTGTTCTTGATGCTCTCTTACGATATCATGGTCAGTAGCAAACAAATAATCTCGGAAGTGGTGCATTTTTTCATTTTCAGTTTTTATCTGCAAATTTTTATTGATTTAACCGAAAAGTGAATGTGATATATTTTCTTACTGCTAATGCGTACAAAAATATCGAGAGAGATGTCAAAAGAAGTTGGCCGAATACGCGTCTTTTGACACCTCTCTCGATATTTTTGGAAGCATATTAGCAGTTCTAAACTTTTACCCTAGATTTTGACGTAACTAAATAAAATAGTTTTGTCGCAAGATAATTGCTTACATTTCACAATTCCAACGTTCTTCCAATATTCCCAGTTTTTGTAAATATTTTTCGTTATTGGTTTAGGCTGAAATTTTTATATATACAGAACTAGCTTTACCAGGCGCACGTTGTAACGCCCGAGATCGAATGGATGTTGCGTTATTTTTTCTGTTTTGTTTGTTGATAATTTAATTTATTGTTCTGTAAATTGAATTGAATTTTGTACGCATATTTGGTGAAATTTTCTGTTAAAACATTTTATTCTTGTATCTTATTGTATCTTATTTTATATTATTGTATTGCTTTTACCGCTGATGATTGTTGCTTTGATTACATTCCGAAGAAGCATGACTGGTGAGCCAATTTTCAAAGTTGATATATGCGCAGGCATTCCTTTTGGTTCTAAGGAGTATAGAAATTCATTTGGATAATTCACAATTTTATCTTCATCTGTAACTGTGTCGATCGATTTATATTTCGTCACTTCACCAGGAAATTGATTTTGAAAGCGATCATTGATTTTGTTAACATGATCATTTTTGGGAGCTAAGATAGTTCTTTCGCATAGCCAAAAAACAAAAACATTTAAATTTAAAATTCTTAATTCTGAAATATGAAAAACTTTCGTCTTGATCGAAGGAACCTCGAGCCAAAATTTGGTGATGATCGAAGTATAGCAAACACGTTTTCATAGGGAACACACACACAGAATTTGATTTTTATAGAAGATGTAGATAGACTGAAGCTAAACAATTTTTTTAACAGCGGCAGATTACTAAACGTCCAAAAGGCATAACAGCTAAACTCAACAATGCAGTCAAACTTTAGGTGTTAAAATAACTTAAGTTTGTACGGCAGCCATAGTTTTTCCCCATTCCACATTTTACTGGAGGTTTTAGGACTTAACGTCACATAGCTCCTTACCAATTTTAATTATCCTACCATTACGACATCCAGATATATGCAGTATAATATATTCCATTTGTATGGGAGGTGCCACGCCCCCTTTTTCCCAATTCCATATTTTCTTGGTGGTGTTAAGGATTGACCTCAAATAACTCCTTACTGAATTTCAATGTTCTGGCATGTATACCTTCAAAGTTATGCAGTACCAAAGATTCCATTTGTATGGGAGGTGCCACGCCCCTTTTATATATCGAAATTATTTTTAGCCTAAAACCTTCCCGTTGATCGAAGGAACCCATAACCAAAATTTGGTGATGATTGATGTGTGGGAAATACGTTTCCATAGCGAACACACACACACACAGAATTTGATTTTATATATATATATGGCTAAACCGATTTGGGATTTCAAAATCAACTAACCATCATCTCTCCTTCCTGTATCTTTCCTAAAAATTTCATGGCAATCTGTCGAGCCGTTCTCGAGTTATGGAGTGACAATCAAAATGTACACTTCTTTTTTTATATATAGACTAGCAGACCCGCCAGACGTTGTTCTGCCCTAAATTTGGTCTATCTCCATACATTTTAATAAACTTTTTCCGTCTAACTCTGGCTCACTTTTTCTTAGTCCTTTTATTCACCCCTCCCTCCGTCTTTTCACTTCATCTATCTCTATTTTCGTCTCACTCTATCTCTCAGTCTCCTTCTCCTTCCGCTTTTCTCTTCTCTAAAGTTTTTCCCATTCTTCTTCATCCCTTATTACCAGGCAAATCGAATAGGACGTATGTAAATAGTTATGTGGGTATTATTAATTCCTGTCTTTATTTCGGCTTCGCATGCACATTTATCAGTTTTGCCAGGTTAATGCAACTAAATCGAATATCACAATGAAAATTACTTTAAAGCTCTCGGGCAACAACTTTCATTTGATATCCATATTACACACACATTCTAGGGGTATCCGGGTCCAGTTTTTGCCCATATCTTGAGACCCTAGTCACCCAGCGGTATAAAAATTACTCTGTACTAAAGCACTCATCAACAGCTTCAATTTGATATCCCATAATGTAAAAACACATCCTAGTGTTACCCTGATGCACGTTTTGGCCTATATCTCGAGACCCTTCACAAATAGGTATGAAAACTACCCTGTACTAAAGCACTCATCAACAGCTTTCATTTGTTATCCATATTGTATAAACACTTTCTAGGGGTACCCGGGTCCACGTTTTGGCCTCAGTCTCGAGACCCTAGTCACCCAATAGGTATGAAAACTACCCTCTACTAAAGCACTCATCAACAGCTTTCATTCGTTATCCATATTCTATAAACACATTCTAGGGGTTACCCGCGTCCACGTTTTCGCTTATATCTCGAGACCCTAGTGACACGCGGGTACGAAAAATAACCCCGTATCAAAGTACTCATAAACAGCTTACATTCGATACCCATATTGTACAAACATATCCCAGGATTACCCAGGTCCACGTTTTGATCTCAAGACCCTATCCAGAACGGGATAAAATTAGCCTATGTCTGTCTCCTGGTTCTAAGCTACCCCTCCACCAATTTTTCAGCCAAATATGTTCATCCGTTACTTCCTCTTCAATCACTCTTTATCTATTAAAAAAAGCGCATCAAAATCCGTTGCGTATTTTTAAAGGTTTAAGCATTCAAAGGGACATAGGGACAGAAAAAGCGACTTTGTTTTATACTATGTATGATGTACATCCATACATACCTATAAACCTACGCCCGAAGTTAAATAACGCAGCGAATGCTATATATGTACGTATGTATGTGTCGCATCAAGCCTCACTCAAAAGCAATTAGCGCGGACAGTTCACAGCGAACAAACACACATACGCATTTTTTGATAAAAATGTTACTTTTGTTTAAACAATTTGGCTGATATAAGAAAGGAATCAAGTATTTTTTTTAATGCAGATCGAAGGTAAATATTTCAAAGTTTTACTGAAAAGTAGAATTTTTAAAATCCATCCATCCGTTTATGAGTTATAGCTGTGTAAACAAAAATTTTATGATTTTTTGCTACATTTTGGCAATTTGCCACGCCCCTAAAATATACATCTTCAAATTATATTAGCTGTACCATCTCACGTAGCTAAGTTTCAAATGCAAAAAACCGTTTTAAAATCGGAGTATTCTGTGTGAAGTTATGTGCATACATGGCATTTAGCGACTTTATTTTATAAGATTTATAGATATATATACATAGATAGATGTAGAGGATGGAGAGCTGGGTGACGAAAGTACTATTAATATAGTGCAACTGCCTGCAGATGCTGATAACCTGATGGATTGTGAAGATATTGATGACAATCTTGGTGAAGTTACTCAACTGAAGGATGGCCCTGGCGAAGTAGAAATTCATTTTACTGAAAAGGAAATAGATATCAACTTCTCGCCATGTACAACTAAGAATAGACAAAAGCTGGAAAAAAGAAAATCTAGCCTGCACATCGCGCTGGCTCCATATTGATGCAAGCTATATAACAGTTTTTCATCGTCTGAACCAGGCATGCTTAACCAACGAAACGATATCATTTCGTTACGATAATCAACGTTAATAAACGAAACGAAGTCATTTCGTTTCGTTTATTAACGTTAAGATCGTCAAATTAACGAAATGATTTCGTTTCGTTTTCTGCCATATCAAAACGAAATCAAATCGTTTATGTTGATTATTAATTTCAAACTATGCTGGCAAAGCTGATTGATGGCGGAGTCATTAAAGGTGAAAGCATTATCCAAGCTGATTGCAACTTTTCTCATGAATTTTGACAGTACGAACATTTCTCAGAGTATTTTTGACATTACCACCAACGAATTACACAAACAAATTACATAGAGTTTGTGTGTGTATGTGCGCTCGTTGTTGCCACCTTACGGCTTCACCATGGCTATAGCATTGCCAGGCCAATTCAAACATAAAGTATCACGTTTTCGTTAACGTTTTTAACGTTAACGAAAGCTTTTCGTTTCGGTTAAAAACGAGATACAATTTATCTTGATAATTTCTTTATCGATAATATTTCGAAGTGTTTCAACGGAAACGGTGGAAATTTTTTGATAAACGATTAGCTTAACGTTAAGGTGCATCCCTGGTCTGAACGCTGCCAGCAGTGTTGCCATTTTGGTGTTGTTGGAGCCAGATCTAGCCCTTTTTTCGCGTTTAGCTCCAAAAGTTCCGCTATAGCTCCTAGCTCATTTTTCGGCCCTTTTTAAAATGTTTTCCCCTTTTTGGCTCCAAATCTATTTCGGCAATACGTATTTGTAATTTGTGTTATGTGTTTCGAAGTTTTATTTTATTTGTTTCGTTATGTATGATGTCGCAATTGGTACTCAACTGATACCAAAAACTTTAATAGATAAACTGTGTCATGAGGTTGTATATTCAGCTTGTGCAACAGCATAGCGTCACTTTCAGATTATAATAAATTTTTGTCTCCCGTACCTTATTTTCTTTATACTTTTGAAGAATATATACGAACTTAAAATAAGATAAATGTGTACACGAATTTATTGAAAGAAAGATACGTAATATATGTCGCGACTTCATAACTAAATTGATAGAGCAATTAAGGCAACGCTTGCCGCAAAAAAATATAGAAACGCTTAGCAAAATAGATTTCTTTTTGGTTAAAAATACATTGAGAATTGTGAAACCTCAATTGTTTTCATATTTCACAATGAAAAAAAAGAAACAACAAGTATAGCACTGATGAAATAACTAGGTTAGAAATGCAGTGGAAGAATATCCATCTCCAAAATTGGAAAAATGTGACTTCAATATTAAGTTTTTGGTTTGATACTAAAGAGTTTAAGAACGCGTTAAATGAAAAACCCATTCAAAGAGCTTGCCAATTTTTTGCTTACATTTCTTTTGCTGCCAAGAAGTAATGCTGAAGTTGAAAGCATGTTTTCAAACATGAGTTTAATTAAAAGCAAACACAAAGAAAATGACTTTAGTTATTTTGAATTCGCTTCTGACAATAAGAAGTGGTTTTAAACGGCTTAATAAATGCTGTCGTGACTTTGAAATAAACAACGATCTCTTAAAATTAATAAACACAAAAAATATTTGTGAATGTAGCAATAATAATAATTCATCTTCTGAAGACGAAATCATAGATTTTGAAGTCTAAGGCCCTTCATATATATCTCGTCCCAACATAAACTTAAATATCGCACGATACTTTACCGCCAAATGACAAAAGAAAAGTTAAAAATAGAACGTATTTTTGTTGTTAAAAAATCTAAAATGATATATAAATACAGTATTATTTATGTACTTCTATTGCACTTTATTTTTTTTTGTGAGTTTACTGCACCTTTTTTATAACTTTGTTTAAGTTTGATTTGAAATAAATATGAAAACTTACACTGAAAAATATACATATACTTTTAGCTCTTTTTGCAACCGTTTTTTGGATTTTCTTGAAGAAATTTAGCTCTTTCTAGCCCTTTTTTTCTAGATTCTAGCCCCAAAGAATTTTTTTCCTGGCAACACTGGATGCCAGAATAATAAAACCAAAATTCGAGAGAATTTTCAGCAAAGAGATCATTGAAATTTTTGAGTTCTTCTTTGACAATTCGCTAGTTCAACTCACGAAAGTGTTCGCTATGCACATCAATGTAATTTTCATAACTTCTGCGGATCAGATACCTTGAAACCAAAAGATTTGTGCACCTCATTAATAGTGGAAACATTCGAAGTGGTATTCCTGAAAAGGAAATGATTATTTACGTCATGACAAAATTCCATATCTTGACTTCATTCGAATGTGTAATAAAATAAGTTAACGATTTTATTGAAAACAATACTTACATGAAGTAATAATAATACTAAAAGCTGGAAAATAATTAGGTAGGTCCTAGGTACTAGTCATCACACTCCTCGTCATTTAGGACGTTGATCAGACAATTAAATAAATGCGTTGGACGCGTGAAATTTCTAAAAATGTGAGGCGTAGCAAAACCTTATTAAGGTTCATTTGGTCTTATATATGACTATCAATAGAAATTTGACGCGTCCAACGCTTTTATTTAATTGTCTGATCAACGCCCTATATTGATGAGAAGTGTGATGACTAGTACCTAGGACCTACCTAATTATTTTCTAGCTTTTAGTATTATTATTACTTCATATAAGTATTGTTTTCAATAAAACTGTTTAACTAAAATTTTTTTTAAAATTATTTTATTTTCAAGTTTTTGGTCTTTATTTAATTGCCTATTATTTCTCATTCTATTTATTTCATTTAGTGACCCATTATTACGGAACTCTACGGACTCAATCAGTCTATGTGAGGTCCTTATGGATCGGCCAGTTCAACCTAACCCATTATTACACGGACTCTTTCCTGACAATTTGTTACAATCTAAGCCCTCAATACATAATACTTCCAAAGACTTTACTCGACTCTGCGCCTCGTATGCTTGTCCCTCCTCGAACTACAAAATATTTTGATGTCACTTGTAACGAACTGTATGTAATATTTGCTCGAAATATGAGCCAAATCGGATATCAAAGGTCGCTTTCTATTCATGTATGTATTATGTGTTCCAAATATGGACCAAATCGGACCACAAATACGATTTTTTTGGAATATCTCGATCCTTGCGCCACCTAGCGGTGAAAAAAAAATTCGTTCACACGGCCGTGCGGCCGGCCTGTCAAGTCAAGCTAAATAAAACCGTTTAAAAAAAAGACACGTAAAATGTGTACTGAATGAGATCGAGGTATACATGTTCATTGTTTTGTAGACTATCGCAACATGATTTCAGTTTTATGTACCCAATGTTCCCATTTGGGAAAAATCTTTCAGATGAAATAAATATATATATGATTTAGTAAATACATCATTTGTGCATTAGTATTAGTGTCTATATTTTGGACCATACTAACAGAAAAAGGTGATAAAAGGGCGAAACAAAAGTTGGGCGTTAATGGGTTAATATAAATAATGGGTTAATAAAAAATTTCAATTTATAATCTCTAAATGTGGATGAATTAAATTGAAAAAAAAATTTTTTTTCCAGTTGAGCCATTTTTTCTGTCAAAAAGCATAAAGGCAAAAAAAGATTTAAGCAAAAAAAAATTTATAACAAAAATAAAATTTAAAAAATAACTGCATGGATCATTAACGAAAATGCAACAGACCCGGACTACTATTTAGCAACAACTCCGAAAAAAGTGGCAGCATCGCAGAATTCTTTTAAACCAAAACTTTGAATAGGGCAAAGAAAAGTTAAGCCATGGTTGACCGTCTGACAGAAGAACAAATCCTTGAGTACAAGGAAGCATTCAGTTTATTCGACAAAAATGCTGATGGTATGATAACGGTAAAGGAGTTAGGCACAGTAATGCGTTCACTTGGACAAAATCCAACCGAGGGCGAATTGCAAGATATGATCAATGAGGTTGATGCAGATGGCAGTGGTACCATAGACTTTCCTGAGTTCTTGTCGTTGATGGCACGTAAAGTGAAGGATATGGATTCAGAAGAAGAAATTCGTGAAGCCTTTAAGGTATTCGATAGAGATGGTAATGGATTTATTTCGGCGGCTGAATTACGTTACGTCATGACAAATTTAGGTGAAAAATTGACTGATGAGGAGGTCGATGAAATGATTCGAGAAGTTGATATGGATGGTGATGGTCAAATTAATTATGAAGAATTTGTTGTTATGATGACTTCAAAATGAGACATGAATGTTTGGATGCATACTACTTCCAAAAATGGCACAACATCACAATATATATCCATAGGCGTTAAAAGATTGAGATATGCTGTTGCTATTAATGCAAACCGTTAAAAAAGAGACTAAACTGTGGAAAATGGAGTCCTAAGATCTATAAAATCGTACAATACATAAATAAATTTTTGGTTATTTTTGCTTATAGTCTTCACTGGAGTTGTTTTACTTAAAAATAATTGTGTAGGATGTAGAACTAAAATTAAACATTATGAACATTAGCCCTCCTCCCCCATCGGGTTAGGGGCTTAAAATATAGCCGCTGCAGACATGCCTGTCGTAAGGGGTGACTAAAGTACCAAAATGATTCAAGGAGTGGTGTAGCATAGCCCTTTCAAGGAGATGCCAGCGCAATTTATAGCTTCTCCAACCCTATTGTCAAACTCCTCTACTAGTGACGAATCCTGTTTCTCATGGAACTAGGGGTGGGAGCGGCTTCCACTAGAAGGTTAAATCTGAATGTGGTCATATCAAATCGTTGCCGAGATGGTCAGGCTTAATGGTGCTTGTTATCGAAACAAAAGCCTTCTTTTGGAGTGTCTTTATAGCTAAAAGACCAACATTAGCTCTATCAAATATCGCTATATGAAAGTCAAGAACAGGGGTCGACTGCTAATACGCGTCTAAAAATATCTAGAGGGGATGTCAAAAGATATCTAGAGGGTGACAACAAGAATCCGAAGGCGGAAAATAAAAAATTTCACCCGTTGAAAAGATTTTACGAAAATAACTCTGGGTCCCTCCGAAACCGGGGTGGAATCCATAGTATTTTTGCGCAGAACACCTCTCTGCGTTGGCGGCCTTCGGCCATGCTTATAAAAAATTACCCTGGCCGGTCCACCAATGCGGAGGGATGCAAAATGCCTTTGTACACAAAATTTTGTTTAGTGCCCAACAACATTACAACAACCACATGAAAATTGACTTTTTTTCTTGTTGTCGAGGTCAATGCGCCACTTCTGACACCTCTTTCGATATTTTTGGACGCGCATTAGCAGTCAACCCTGTTCTAGACCTTTACCCATAATATAAAACGTTCTCATCTTTATACCAGCAAGTTAGACTGTTTTCGAATCAGTCTTGATATTTTTCCACGTCCGTTGCTGTTCATTGCAATGCTAGCCTCCACGTATCCGAACGTAACTCTGAATATATAAAAAAAAATAAATGTAAGGCCCGATAACCTCCGAAGAGATTTTCGCCCGAGCTTTTCTTCCAATTTCCGCCGTGCTCCTTTTTTAATTTTTTCCTACAAATTGGCCGGACGGGACCTACATGTTTTATGCCGACTCCGAACGGCAACTGCAAGGCAAATGAGTTTTCACTGAGAGCTTTTCATGGCAGAAATACATTCGGAGTGCTTGCCAAACACTGCCGAGGGGCGACCTCCCTTAGAAAACTTTTCTTCTAATTGAAAAACCTTGTTCCTAAAATTTTGATGTTGCTTTGCCTCGGGTGTGAACCCAGGATCTTCGGTGTGGTAGGCGGAACACGCTACCATTACACCACCTCGGCCGCCAACATACACAAATCCCAATATTTCTACCAAACTAAAGGACCGCGTTTGCTTCGCTTTGACGCTTTGACAGTGCCAGACTTAACGTCGAGGTGTGATATATTTCCCATTTTTACTGAACTTTTTTTTATATTCCATTTTAGTGGATATGTTTATACACTTTTATAAGCGCTTAATATAAATATCCTTCTTACTCCTGACCGTTCATGTATCTAACAACAATCATAGTGAAGTTGCTAGTATTGCATTCTTGCTGCTCTTGGTCCACTCGTGACTGTTTTATCTAATGCTCTGAATAAATGATCAAATGGTAATTCATTGCAATTTAGCATGAGGAGTTAAATTTTAGGCTAATTTCTCATAATTTAAGCCTGATATGTACGTAAAAACCCTTTAAAGTAAGTCCAATATGATATTTTTCCTATAATTCTATCAGAAGCTATGAAGATTTTTTGGCCAACCCTACATTCATATGGCAAAATATCTATTTTGTAAAAGTGGGGGACTCGAAGTCGGACTTAGAGCTGTGGTGTCTTCAGCAATTTTTCTTAGAATCATCTGTATATTACGTTTTTGCTATACTCCTGATGGAAAAAAAATTTGACCCATTCTAATATCTAGATATGTATATTCTTGTCTTCATTAAGGTGTGCTTTCTTTGATACTTTGTTCTACAAAGCAAGTGTTCCACAGGAAATATTTTGCAGGCCATAAAGTAGGTACATCCGAAACATTACAGCTCATTTCGTCGCGCAATTAAAACTAGCACGTTTCAAATTCCTATGGAAGACGAATAGATTTCGTTGTTCGCTTAGGAAACTAACTCACTCCGTTATTTGCGTGGAAGACAAATAACCTGATGTATATTGAAACGATTTTCCGTTATCTCTTGTCAAATTTGGTTTCGAGACAAACCGGTTTCGGCGTTGTACCATCATCAGTGTCGATTTTCGGGCTCGACCTTGTCGTAAAATCAACAAAACAAAATAAGACAAATAACCTGATTTTAGCTAAGTTTAAATACTTACTACAATTAATTGAAAGTGGACAAGAAAACTGACACATTTCGTTATTAGCATCGAAGCCTAACACATTTCGTGCCTTGCGTCTGGGGGCAGTTTTCGACTAATAGATTTAGTTTTTATACCCAGCTGTACTTGTACACAGGGTATTATAACTTTGATTGGATAACGGCTGGTCGTACAGGTATAAAGGAATCGAGATAGATATAGACTTCCATATATCAAAATCATCAGTATCGAAAAAAATTGATTGATCCATGTCCGTCCGTCCGTCTGACCGTTAACACGATAACTTGAGTGAATATTGAGATATCTTCATCAAATTTGGTACACAAGCTTATCTGGACCCAGAATAGATTGGTATTGAAAATGAGCGAAATGGCATGATAACCACGCCCACTTTTTATATATAACATTTTGTAAAACACAAAAAACCTGATTATTTAGTAAATAATACACCTATAATGTTGAAATTTGATAAACATTTGAAAAAATGTTTTAAAATGGGCATGGCGCCGCCCACTTGTGATAAAATAAATTTTACAAATATTATTAATCATAAATCAAAGATCGTTAAACCTATCGTAACAAAATTCGGCAGAGAGGTTGCCTTTACTATAAGGAATGTTTTGAAGAAAAACTAACGAAATCGGCTAAGGACCACGCCCATTTTTATATAAAAGATTTTTAAAAGGGTTGTGGACGAATAAAATAAGCTATATCTTTGCAACAAAGAGCTTTATTCAATGGTATTTCATTTCCCAAGTGGATTTATAACAATAAATAGGAAAAACTTCCAAATTTTAAAAATGGGTGTGGCACCGCCCCTTTTATGACTAAGCAATTTTCTGTTTCGGCAGCCATAACTCGAAGAAAAATTAGTTCAGAATAGAACCATATTGTAACGAATTTAGTGAAACTCCGCTTATTCCAAATCTTCTGCTAACGTTCGAATCGCTAAACTGTTGAATAAATAACTCCAATATTCAATAATGCAAAAACGGTCTTTATTAGACTACTTTGAAAGTACTTCACAATAACACTTAACTTCACAACCAATAGCGTGCTTAAATCAAACTGATTACTGACCACTCAACTTTCGCTGTTTTTTATACTCTCTGTTGCCTCGTTCACACATTTCTCCTAAGGTCTGTAACTTTGCGAACTCCATGCCTGGTTACCAGCCATATATGTACATGTATATTTGTAGTTTATAGTCTCTCGCATAGCCATATGCGTGTGTATATGTGAGAACTACTTCGGCTCATGGTGAGTATCTCTCTGCTGCCTTGTATGCACATGTGTACATGATGATTAGTTAATGTGTTTATGTAGCTTGTTTTAATGTTGTTGTGCTTTATTTAATAACCTTAGGGATGTGAATATAAATTAGTGAAATATGTCAACGAGGAAACCAAGCAGTATAAAAAACAGCAACAGTTGGGGCACGGCAATCAGTTTGATGAAGGAGAGAGTCACACCAGCGGCGTAGGTTTTTTAATAACAAATACAATAGCGAAAAGTATTATTGAATGGGTGCCGATAAGCCCAGAATTATTATACTTAAACTCCGCACTAGAGCAAGGACAAACTAGTCATCATCAATGTTTATGGACCAACAGAAAGCCAAAATGGACGAAATCAAAACGAATTTTTCGATACGCTCAACAGCTGCGTAACTCACACGTTAATCAAGGGGACATATGTGTTATTCTAGGCGACTTTAATGCTAAAGTTGGATCTGACAATGATGGTCTAGATATATACATGGGTAAACACAGCCCTGGTACCCGGAATGACAATGGTAGTAGGCTTATAGAATTTTGTTGTGAAAACGGTCTGGTGATCGGTGGAAGCTTATTCCACATAAATTAGTCCACAAAACAACATGGACGTCTCCGGATCAACGCACTAATAACCAAATTTGATCACGTACTAATAAACAGCAGATGGAGGTCATCCTTGCTAGATGTGCGCGTTAAAAGAGGAGCAGATATTGGTAGCGATCACTACCCTTGTAGCTGGTAGTTCAGATTTAAGGTAGCCGCAGTACAGAAAAACCTTCAAAAAATTAGCAAGAAAATTGATATTGAGAACTAAAGCATGAAGAATATCAAAATGCCTTTAATGCCGCAGTACGCGAACGTGTTGAACAGGTAACATGAGTGGTAGTACAGGTGACAGGCTAGACTCCGTTAATAATATCTACCAAGAACTTGGTAGCAGTATCCTTGGACACAAAAACAAAGCAAAGAAAGTATGGCTAACAATAATACGTGGACACTTATTGAACAGCGGCGGAAAATTAAAGAATCGCTTCTCAGACGGACGAACAACAATGACACGGAGGAAGCAAGGCAGTTAGCCGCAAGGTATAAAGAAAAATGCAAGCAAATTAGAAGTCTGCTAGAAAAGACAAGAGGGAATGGGCTGACACATTAGCAAGTCGAGCTGAAACGGCAGCCAGATTAAATATATGAGGGAACTCTATGAGATTAGTAGGGAACTCACCGGAAAATACAGGAGGGGTCAAAAACCAGTAAAAGACTTAACGGAAATCTTATTACTGAAAGCGAACAACAAATGAGTGTATGGGTGGAACACTTCAAGAAAGTATTAAATAATCCTGTAGGTGAAGCGACCTTAAATTCCAACACTATTGCTGCAAACTACAACAGCCAACCCCACTTCAATGGGGTAAACAGCGCGCCCCCTACGAAAAATGAAATAATTTCAGCAATCAAGTCCTTAAAAAAGGGCAAGGCCCCAGGAACTGATGACATATATGCTGAATACCTCATAGCAGATCCAGATACCGCAGCTGAAACCTTACTTCCAATCTTCCGTCAGGTATGGGAAGAAGAATCCTACCCTCGTCAGTGGAATGAAGGCATACTTGTAAAAGTCCGCAAAAAAGGGAGATACCTCTGATTGTAACAACTACAGAGGTATCACCTTACTCTCGATTTCCTAGCAAAGTGTTCTCCCACGATCTTACTGTGCCGATTGAAGAGGCGGTGTATCGAACTCTAAGAGAAAATCAGTTTGGCTTAGACAAAACCGATCCTGTGTTGATCTAATAAATACCGTCCGAATCATTGTTGAACAATGCTGTGAATACAGAACATCAGCTTATTACTTTTTATCGACTTTAAAAAGGCTTTTGATAGTCTCGACAGGAAATATATTTGGGAAATACTACGAAAACGAGGGATGCCCAATAAAATAATCAACATATAAAGGCAATGTATGCCGAATTTAAGTGCCGGTCAGTCACGATGGGCGCCTCTCAGAACCCTTCGAAATTAAAAGCGGGGTGCGACAGGGATGCATACTCTCACCCGCTCTTGTTTATCTTGGCATTAGACGAGATTATGAGGAACGCAGAAAATGGTGGACACGGTGTACAGTGGACGCCTTTCACTCAGCTAGGGGATTTAGAATATGCAGACGATGTCTGTCTGCTAAGCCACAGAAGTACTGACCTTCAACACAATTTAGAAGCTGTCAACACACATGCAAAGGAGGCCGGACTAAGCATCAAATACAGCGAAAACCAAAGTCATAAGATGCGGCTATAGTATTTCATCAAGGCCATTGACGCTTACGGTTGACGAAAATGAAATCGAAGGTGTAGAGTCCGTTGTTTATCTTGGTAGTATTGTCTCAAATAAGAGCGGTGCAGATGAGGACGTTCAGTCTCGCATAAACAAAGCAAGAATGGTTTTTTGGGCAACTGGCAAACGTGTGGAGGTCCAGCCAAATATCTTTAAAAACGAGCTTCGACTGTTTATTCGAATGTTAAATCAGTACTGTTTTATGCTTGCGAGACGTGGAAAGCTCAAACTTCAATTCAGAACGTCTACAAGTTTTTATTATAAATGTCTGCGCCGAATCCTGAAAATTCGATGGCCGGAAAGAATTTCAAATGACGACTTATGGTCTAGAACAAATCAACCTAAGGCTACCACAGAAATAACCAAGCGTAAATGGTCGTGGATGGTCACACTCTCAGAAGACCTCCAGTAAATATAGCCAGACAAGCATTGCGATGAATCCACAAGGAAGCCGACGACCTGGTGCACCTGCGAAAACTTGGCGCAGAACTGTGGATAAAGAACTCGAAGACGCAGGATATACGTGGAATGACATCACAAGAACTGCACCTAACAGAATAAGATTTAAGTCGGTGGTCGAGGCCCTATGCTCCAATAGGAGTTGAGGAGGATGATGATGATGATGAATCAGTTTGATTTAAGCAAGCTATCAGTTGCAAAGTATAAGTGTTATTGTGAAGTACTTTAATAAAGGCCATTTTGCATTATTGAATAGTGGAGTTATTTATTCAACAGTTTAGTGATTCGAACGTTAGTAGAAGATTTGAAATAATCGGAATTGCACTAAATTCGTTACAATATTAATAAATTCAGCCCTTTGTATAGAAAAATCAACCAAAATTTCCCAAAAGCTCGCTAATTGCCCGAATCTTCATCTTTACAACAAAAACTTTATAGATCTGGATTCCAAATAAGAGCGAAAAAGGGACCCGTACATAAAAACAGCAATTAGAAATAATATATGTGACCGCTCTATGAAAATGTGGCTTATGACTCAAAAAAGAAATTGCGAGAAACAGCTGTTAACAGCTGGAAATGTAATGCTCGCTTTCACCCGAACTTAGACTTCCTTACTTGTTCAATACTATCTCTCTGGACTTGGTCGGTGATTGCCATTATTCTGCTGTTATCCGCATAGGAAACAATATAGAATTCTCCAAAAAGGACAAAAGGACCTTTTTAGACAAGACATGACTTCCTATGTGAGGTAGCACATGTTGACTGTTTCAAAGCTTTACGAGTTGTGTTCTGTGAAGGCGGTTTTATTAATTTATTTCGCAATTTATCCGTGTGAAAACGGCGCTAAGTGAGGTGGTAGTGCTATTCATTTTTTGGAAGCCATTGTGACGAGAAGCTAGCCGAAGATTCGCGTTAAAATAAGGGTACAAAACGGTTTCCAATGTCCTCGGCACTGGCGACAATAGAGATATCGGTCGAAATGACTTACCTTGGCTAGCTATGTATGTTCCTGATTTTAGTGGGGTAATTTTTCAGGAATAGCAAATGAGTGTAGTGACAGTGCCTGCTTACTTGGTATGTTTGGCCTGTTCGATGCCCTCTTTAATCTCTTTGGCGGTGATGATGAGCAGCATCTGCAGGGGTCAATACATTTTTGCTGAACATTTTTTCATTGCAGTGGAGCTGCTCAGTTAAAAAAAATGTTTTCTAAAGTATTTTGAGCTATTTTTTAAAGGTTTTGACATAGGGACCCTCAGTGTGAACGAACTACCTCCGGACAAAGGCTGCCGCCACTTTAAGGCTTAGATTTATAACTTTACAAAAATGTAGTCTCCGTAAAATAATTCATACCCTAATGTTAATACATTTATATTTATGTATATGTATATATCCTAATATGCAAGCATATGCCCAACAAAAAAACCACACCTTCTGGAACAATTTTGAAAGGTGGGATGGTACGGTGCCCTCTAAACCTTTGAAGAAAAGGTTATATATTAGAGCTGATAAACACTATTTCATAGAGAGATTCAATGTATGAGGGAATTGTGGGGAATAGGATTGTGAGTGATAATGGAACTGGACGCAAGAGTGTAGATGGAATGGAACTGGACGTTGTGAAGTCGAAGAGTGACATTGAGAGTGAGAAGTAGAATGGGATGACGAAGTAGACAGAGGGAATAAGAGGAGGACAGAAATAGTAAATAAATATTAAGGAGGGTAAGCAGGATCTTTCATCAATATAGGCACCGTCCGCCGGGGGTATGCGAGTTCATACACACTCACATCGTTTTTTTGCTGGGTATGTACATATGATACATCAGCATGTACACATGTAACTGCATACATATATTTGTATAAAAGACATATTTATAGTTTGAACAGGCTTATACTGGAACCGTGTACCTGATGTTGCCCTGTTAAATAAAAACAACCCAAACTCGGTCGTCATCACCAGGTCTTGTCTCACTCAGCGCTCTCTTTTGAATACGATGCTTAATAAAAATGAGCATGGTTCGGTTTCGGTCTCGCTACCTTACCTTGCCTTGCCTGGCCGAGCTCTACTACGCCCGAAACTTGGGATACACCACTCCGTTGTCTCATTTTTTGTTATACTCGTACATTTAACTGATGGTTTTTTATCACCGTATTGGTGTTGTTTTGCTCTGCTCTTCGCATGGTCGTCATTAAATTTGAATGTTTTGTACTTGGCGTGGAGCTTGTTCGGATGGTTTTCTTGTGCGTTGTGCTCAGTTGCTTGCCGGGTTCCTAGTCAATTTCATGTGTTTAGTGGTCTCGTTTTGCAATTTGCCGGTTATTGTGTTGCCTCGCCGTTGTTAGTGGTTGGTGCGAATTGTTTTTATTGTTGTAGTATTTGTTGGGGTTTGTTGTTGTTGATGCATACACAGTACATTTTTCTTTTGTGATTATTGTGTGAATTTGTGACTGCATTTTTGTTCTGCCAGCTGACATGAAAGTACATATTGCACATGTAAATATGTATTTGATATAAGCAGTTACCTATGTATGTATGTATGTGTCTACCTACCATTTCGGATGAGTATTCCCAATTTGAATCGCCGTGCTATCATCTTCTTTTAAATAAAAATGAATGTGTTTGTGTGTATTTTAGAGGCGTCCAAAGTTCTCAACCAATCTTTTTGAAGATTTCACAGAATTTGTGAGTGATCACTGGGTATAGAATAGGATACGTAAGATTTTGGAAAACTGGGCGCATCCACGCCTCCTACTAAGAAAAAGATAAACTCGCCACACCTCCGCAAAAGATAAGTAGGCACATATATACCTATCAGCGAGTTGGAATGCGAATGTGAGAGGAAGAAGGAGGGAAGTAGGATCATTTCTCAAATTAAGGTAAGCCTAAGATGCATTTTCTGGATTGCATTAGAGGCAAAAGTGCTTATCGCGATGGACGCTGTCATCAAAAAGAAACATGACCAATGAGAGATTTTGAATTCGGGACAGTAAGGACTTTGTCGCGCCATGATGTGTGATAGTGTGCTCCATTCACCAACCGAGGCCTGGGTCAAGCCCGACCAAAGCAACATCAAAAATTTAGCAATAAAGTTTAGTCTAAGTCTAAGCAGCATCGCCTCTCTGCATTGATTTGGCAAACACTCCGAGTGTATTTCGGCGATAAAAAACTTGTCAGTGAAGCTCATCTGCTTGCAGTTGCCGGTTCGAAGTGAACGTAAACACGTAGGTCCCGTCTTGCCAATTTGTGTGGACATTAAAAGCAGCACTACGCAAATTTGGAAGAGCAGCTCAGCCCAAATCTCGTCGAGGGTAAATCGCTCCAAGTACTTATTGTTCTATCTGCCTGTGAACTGCGCATTAGCAGTGAAAACATTCAGCTTAGAACGAAAAGCAAAATAATTCATGTCAAAAAGTATTACTTTGGACTGAAGGGTAACAACATCAAACAAAATCACCCTCGTATATGTCTCCCGACATATTTGGTCTGATGTATGGCTGTTGTTGTTGTATTAACATAAAGATACTCCCAGAGGTTTTGGGTTGCGGAAGCTCTGAAGCTATAAAACTTGTATTGCGCTTTTCAACCCTTGAATCATCAACGCTGACGAAAGAAGACGGCATGGCTCGTAGAGTGTTCGAGGGAAAAGTTCTCGGAAGATTATAGCCCTGCCTTTCATGACAACGTTGTGTTTCGAAGGAGGTTTTATGATGATCTATGTGAGCTTTTACATATATTTAAGCATAGTGCAACGAATGAAGAAGCTCAAGGGCTTCACTGACGAGGTAATGTTATGAGAATGAATTATTATTTTCGACAAACCGTATGTGGAATGAGATGAAAGGTGAGACATTCACTGAATTTGGAGCGACAGTACGTGGAAGACTTGAACTGCCATGGTACTCGCTAGCGGTGTCAGCTATTGCGAAACAGGAAAGGCGTAAGCGCTATGATGAAATTTTGTTCTTGCAGAAGAGAACTTCCCCGTTAGTCATCACTAGGTTCACGTGATCATCAGTATTTCAAGGCTCTGTAAAATTTTGAAAGTTGAATGTGCCAGCCCACAGATGCGACTGGAAGAGCTAGATAAAGCGCATAAAAGAAGGCTAACAATAGAAGAAAGTTTTATATTTGTAGTAGAGCTTACGATTTTCGAATTTGTTCGAGAAGAAATAAGCTATACTATAATACAGCAATCAAGCGTCTAAATTCAATGCCGTTCGAGATCCGTAAGAAGCCAAGCTCTCGATATTCTCGCGTGGTTTCGAGAATAAATCGTAAGCCTAATTAGTATATCTCTAAGTACATAAAGATCGGACCACATTGAAGGTAAGGCGTATATCCGATAAATTGTTTCTTGCTACTCTGGCACTTAAAAATGTTAGACTTTTACAAAATTAATAAAGTAACAAAGCATACTCCATAACACGAGTATGTGGTGTTTAGTAGCCTGACCGATGTTGCAGCATATCTTATATTTGATGCTGATGCTAAAAACTTCGAATCGGTCTCAGAGTCATTTTCCCAGAGTTTTCGGAGGCGAATCTCGACAATTTAACCGATGCGAGTTGTCGTTTTAACGAATTTTGGCCCCTCTTGCAGAGAAGCGGAGATAGTGATGATACTTATCCCGCTAATAGGCTAACATATGTTTTCGAGGCGCTGAACACAGATGCCGTATAGTTTCTCTACACCATGTATCTCGCAAAAATCACGAAAAATTTACACAAATGTACAAAAAATAGGAAACTGAGCACTATGAATGTTTAAAATTTCGTTTTCCAACATGTCATACTGTATATGTAGGAAATTTAAAGAGCTTTCAGATGCAAAAAGTCGGCTTAATGAATCATGATGATAATAATAAAGGTGATGTCAACAACATAACCTCACTTTTCGGCAGCTGTAAATGCCACTATTTACGCTGTATTTCAAAAGTAATAAATTTGGATTGCTTAATGTTTTGTACAAATCTTCACAAATTAGTTTTCAGCAAAAATTTTGTCTATATGTCTGTTAGGGAATACAAAGTTACGTAATCTTTTGGCTAAACAATTCTAGTAACGGCTTATATAGTTATGATATTTCTAAACGTATAGTAAAATCTACTACGATCGTAGTAGAACTCAAAGCAGTTCTGTATGACAGACATCCCTCTAAATATGCATGCCGAACTTGTCAGAATAAGGGAAGACGTCACGGGATGAGAACATCTGAATATTCATTTCATCATGTTGAATCAACTCGCTTCGAGATATGAGCAAAATACTAAATGATCCTAATACGAAAATAGCAGTACTATTACGTGTAATCAGGTCAATGACTTTGGAAATGGACTCTGATGTTAATTCTAAGTTTTTAAACGTTTAATTCGTTAATAATTCCGATATTGTATTGTTTTAATAATTTTTGGCGTTTTATAGAAATAAAATAATAAAAAAAATGTTTAAGTTAAACGGTTTTATTGAAAACAATACTTACATGAAGTAATAATAATACTAAAAGCTAAAAATAATTAGGTAGGTCCTAGGTGCTAGTCATCACACTCCTCACCAACCTAGGCATTGATCAGACAATTAATAAAAAGCGTTGGCGTCGTGAAATTTCTAGAAATATGAGGCGTAGCGAACTGAATTACAGTTCAGTTGGTCTTACTTATGACTTTCAAGTAAAAATTTTACGCTCCAACGCTTTATTATTTAATGTCCATTATTTTCTCATTCTATTTAGTTCATTTAGTGACCTCATTGTTACACGGACTCTTCCCTGACAATTGTTACAATCTAAGTCCTCAATACATAATCTTTCCAAATACTTACTCGACTCTGCGCCACGTATGTTTGTCCCTCCTGAAATCCAAAGTATTTTGATGTCACTTCTACCGGACTTTTTGGATATTGTTTCCAAAATGTGAGCCAAATCGGACCACAAATACGATTTGTTTAATATCTCGATCCTTGCGACACCTGTGGAGATTTTTTTCATATGTGGCTTTCTATTATTTAGTATTAGTGTTCCAAATATGGCTAATTCGGATCACAAATGCGGATTTTTTTGTTGCAATATCTCGATTCTTGCCTAACTGTCGGCGATGTTTTTCATATGTTAGCTTTATATATGTATGTAATATGTGTTCCAAATATGAGCCAATCGGACCACAAATACGATTTTTGAGAATATACTGATCCCTGCGCTATCTAGGCGAGATCTCGTATTATTGCATTGTCATCGGGTTCTGAAACTATATTCAAGTTTCAAGCTGTGCGTATCGGGAAGTACTTAATTTTTTAATTACAAAAATCCATCACAACGGCCGTGCAGCCGCGCAGCTGTCAAGTCAACCTAATAAAACCGTTTAAAAAGCGAATCACGCACGGCACGATTACCTCGAGGACTCTAAAAATTTTTACTAGCCGGAATATCGACGGATTTTTGAAAGAACAATCATCTGGAATGAGCGCGAGATAAAGGTTATCTTTGGGCTGGAAAAATGAAAAATTTCATTCGAGTGAAAAATGATGCGGCAGAACGTTTGTAATCTGTGAGAGAATGTGAATGGGACACCTACAGCAACCGAAGAAGGATATCAGAATCCATTACAAACGTTTGATTTCAATAGAAAAGTTGTTTCCCTGTGACCAAAAGGGAAAAATATTTGAAACCTTGAAAAAATTCGATTGATGACTTTTGGAATTCTTTATTTGTAATAACTTGAAGCGATTATTTAAGCTTCCAAAGTCGTTGACACGCTACACGTAATATGACTGTTTTTCGTATTAGGATCATTTAAGTATTTTGCTCATATCTCGAAGCGAGTCATTCAAATTGAGCCGGCTTTTTTGCATCTCAAGCTCTTCAAATTCTCGCATTATGAGTATACATGTTGAAACAAATTTTTAAACAGTTTTATTTTTGTTAAATTTTTTGTAAATTTTCGTGATTTTTGCGAGATATATTGGTTGTGGAGAAACTAATACGGGCATCGGTTCAGCGACCTCGTAAAACATATAGTCCCGCCTTCTCTGAAAGGAAGTTCTAAAATGGAGTCGTAAAAACGACACTCGTATCGGTAAATCGAGATTCGCCTCAAAACTCTGGAAATGACTTCTGAAACCTATTCGAAGGTTTTAGAATTCAGCGTCAAAAATATAAAGATATGATGCAAAATCGGGTCCGTCTAGTTGTATTAGTTTCACCTGCCACTTTATTCTCAGCTTAAGTATTTTTTTATATAAATAATTGATATTTTCAAGTTTTTATTCTATCATTTACAGGCTTTACCTTGTATTGGAAGTTTGTTGCGTAATAAAAGAAAAAATTCCGCTCAATAGTCCACGCGTACTTTTCGCTCAAAGGAATCAGTGTTGGCGAAAATGAAAAATGTAAGTATTTGCTAACTTACTTTAATTGGTAGTGAAACTATGTATTAGGATCTGGAAATATATTTTAGTAGTAGTAATTCTTGCATCTTTGGTTTGTTTAATTCACTGCTTTATGAACCCTATGGGATATTGTACTTTATATTCATAACGACTAACAACTGATTATCTTACATGGCAGTTCTGGTAGCTATTCGTTCACCTTTTGTATTAATAATAATATTACTCAAGTTTTGAATTTTTATTTATTAAAGTTTACCAAGCTTAAAGAAATTTGGTCAGATCAAAATTTCAAAGTAACGTGTTTGCTGTGAAAATAGGCAAAACCGGATGAAAGCCATGCTTATTCTTTATACCGAGCCTCTGTTCTCTCTTGAAGGTACCTAGCCAAATTTTCCACACGAGGTATCTGAACCCATATAGATGTTATTGTGATGAAGAGACATGCGATATCCACGTCAGTTTTTCGGTGTGCTTTGCACAAAAGATATACTATTTAAGCCGTGGTTACTCACGAACGTACGTAGAAAAAACGTGTCAGCTGACACGACCTATCTTATGAGTGTGCAATGTAAACGAAAACTCACCGACGTGCAACGCCCGTACGTACGTAGCCCGGAACGTAGAAATCAAAACAATTTTGATTTTTTCCGTAAGAACGTGTCAGCTGATCGCTCTCTCACTAGACAGAGTTGCCTAGTAAACTTTTGTGCGCTAATTTTTGACCGTTTGCAATTTTATGCAAAAACGCCTAATTAAAGTTTGAAAAATTGTGAAAATAATTCGAAATAATTATGTAAAAGTGCTGATTATAAATATTTAATCTATTTATACTTATTTAATAGTATTCCGGCCTTTTACAATATCAAAAATTAAATTGGAAAAAGTTGATGTTTCCATAAGCATACATGCAAAATGGTCAATGGCAACAGTGCTTATCTGTAAACAATACACACACAAATATCTTATGTACATGTACACAGACGCACACATTGATTCCTACGGGCTTGAGAGTTCGGTCAAACGTGCTTCGTACGACAAACGTCCTTACGTACGGCACACGTCGGTGGGTAACTGCCTGCATTAACTCTCTCTAACTTGTGATTGGATAACGGTTGGTTGTACAGGTATAAGTGAGTCGTAATAAATATAAGATTTCCATATGTCAAAAATCCATATGTCAAATCATTCGTCCGATATCACGATCAACTTGTGCAAATATGAGATTTCTTCACCAATTTCGGTATACGGGCTATCTGGACTGGAATAGATGGTATTGAAAATGAGCCAAATCGGACGATATAGAAAATTTTGAAAAATTCGAAAAAAATGAGGATAAATCAAAAACCAATACCGCAAGGTTGATGAAATTTGGTAGGTGGATTGGTTTATGACGTAAAACATAAGTTACAAAAAATTTTGGATATGGGCGTGGCACCATCCACATTTAGAAGAAGCCAATTTTGAACGGCTGTTACGTAAATCAAAAGCGTTGAGATATTAGATTGAAATTTGGCAGTGAAACTATCCTTGCCAAATTATATAGACTGAGGCCCGTGTTTTTCGGGTAAATGTTAAACTCAGTTTGGTCAGTTAAATTACGCGTAAAATTATTCGCTTTTTTGGTATTCTTTGAGCTGAGTTTAAGGTGAGCTTAAGATGACGATCTGGCATTGTTAAACTCTAGTTAAATCTATCTTGTTATTTGCGGTTCGTTTGATATGGCCGTCGAATATACCCAACAAGCATTTGGGCTTTGTCATTAGAGCCTGTTATAACTAGACATACTTCCAAAATCTTAAGAGTTGTTTCGAAACAGTGGTTCAACTCGAAAATCATAGCGTACTCAGCACAAAAGAGGATTTGTTTATAGCAAAAAAATCCTATACTTAAGTTGAAAAGAGTTAATTAAACAACTCGTTGGTCTCTAACTGGACTCAAATGTAAGATTCCATACTACAGTATTTTCACGAAAATGATATTAATTATATATAATTTAAAAAATAATAAATGTGACGCGCTAACCTTCGAAGAGATTTCTAGGCCGAGCCATAGTACAGCGTTCTACAAGTAGGATATGTAGCAGCGCAGCACCGCACAGACACAGCACGCTCACCTGATAAATGCTTGTTCTGTCGTTCGTTTTTTGTGGATGTATTTGGCACTTTTGTAATTCTTGGTCAAGAAAAGGGTTTTTGTGTTTTTAGTAGCTGCTAACGAAAAACTGCCTAAAATTTTATCGTAAAATTGAAACTTGATTTAGAGAAAAATTGTAAGTTTTTACAAACGGCGGATGGTTACTAGGACATGTAGCAGCTAAAAGGCTTGCATATATGAATGGTGGAGACTCGAGTTCAACGCTCAGCTACCTGGAAAGCTAGCTGTATGAAGAAGTGAAATTCAGAAAAGCAAACATGTCCTAGTAACCATCGCCGTTTGTAACTTACAATTTTTCTTAATATCAATTACAAAAACCATTGTATAAAGCAATATGAGCAAAGCTGGCTAATTAAATACATATGATCATATTGATATAATAGTAACAGCGGAAGTATTAAAAACAAATACTGTAAAAATCCGAACAAATGTTACTAAGCTTTCAAAAGCGCGCCTAAAAAATCATATCCACCATTAGGAATAAACTACATACAGAGTGTATGTGCCTACATGGTGATCAAAAGGAATATAAACAAAAAGGCAACTCTTAGAGACCAATTGTACAGCGAACAACGGACATTCATTATGGCTTAGCAGCTAAAGGCTTGCAATGATATGAAGTTGGAGATTCGAGTTCAACGCTCAGCTCCGAAAAGCTAGCTGATGAGAAGTGAAATTCAGAAACATGTCCTAGTAACCATCGCCGTTTGTAAACTACAATTTTCTTAATATCAATTACAAAACCATTGTATAAAGCATATGAGCAAAGCTCGCTAATTAAATACATCTGATCATATTGATATAATAGTAACAGCGGAAGTAGTAAAACACACAAATACTGTCAAATATCCGAACAAATGTTACTAAGCTTTTCAAAAGCGCGCTAAAAATCATATCCACACATTAGGAATAAATACGAAAATACAGAGTGTATGTGCACGACATGGTGATCAAAAAGGAATATAAAAAAAAAAAAAACCCAAAAAAAAAAAAAAAAAAAAAAAAAAAAAAAGGGGGTGTGGGGCTAACTCTTAGCAGGACCATGTGTACAGCGACAACGGACATTCTATGGCCGTAGCAGCTAAAGCGCTGCACTCGATATGAATGTTCGACGGACCTCGAGTCTCAACGCGCTCAAGCTCCGAAAAGCTAGTGATGAGAAGTGACACTCAGAAACATGTCTAGTAACCATACGCAACCGTGTAAACTTACAATTTCGCTAATAGCAATTACAAAAACACATTGTATAAAGACATATGAGCAAAGCTCGCTAATCACCCAATACATATGATCTCGATATTGATACTAATAGTAACAGCGGAAGTATTAAAAACAAATATCTGCTAAAAGCACGAACACAAAGGTTACTAAGCTTCAAAAGCGCGCCTAAAAATCATAATCCACACCATTCATGGAATAAACCCTACATACAGAGTGTATGTGCCTACATGGTGATCAAAGGATATATAAACACAAAAAGGCAACTCATAGAGACAGGTACAGCGAACAACGGACATTGCAACTATGGCGTAGCAGCTAAAGGCTGTGCACTGATATGAATGTTGGAGACTCGAGTTCAACGCTCAGCTCCAGAAAAGCTAGCTGATGAAGAAGTGAAATTCAGAAACATGTCCTAGTAACCATCGCCGTTTGTAAACTTACAATTTTTCTCTAATATCAATTACAAAAACACATTGTATAAGCAATATGAGCAAAGCTCGCTAATTAAATACATATGATCATATGATATAATAGTAACAGCGGAAGTATTAAAAACAAATACTGTAAAAATCCGAACAAATGTTACTAAGCTTTCAAAAGCAGCGCCTAAAAAATCATATCCACACCATTCAGGAATAAACTACATACAGAGTGATGTGCCTACATGGTGATCACAAAGGAAATAAAACAAAAAGGCAACTCTTAGAGACCAATTGCTACAGCGAACACGGACATTCATATGGTAGCAGCTAAAAGGTCGTGCACTGATATGATGTTGGAGATTCGAGTTCAACGCTCAGCTCCGAAAAGCTAGCCAGATGAAGAACGTGAAACTACGAAACACTGTCCTAGTAACCATCGCGTTTGTAAACTTACAATTTTTCTCTACTATCAATTACAAAACCCATTGGTATATAAGCCATATGAGCAAAGCTGTCGCTAATTAAACACATATGAATTCATCATTGATATAATATGAAACCAGCGGACGTATTAAAAACACAATACTGTAAATATCCGAACTAAATGTGTACTAAGCTTTCAATAAGCGCGCGCCTAAAAATCATATCCACACCATTAGAATACACGACATACAGAGTTGTATGGCTCACATGGGTGATCAAAAGGAATAGAAAACCAAAAAGGCAACTCATAGAGACCAATGTACAGCGAACAACGCTGGACACTCATGATGCGTAGCAGCTAAGGCTGCACGTGATATGAATGTGTGAGACTCGAGTTCAACGCTCAGCTCCCTGAAAAGCCTAGCTGCAGAAGAGTGAATACTCGGACCACATGTCCTGAGTAACAGTTCGCCGTTGTAAACTCTTACATTTTTCATCTAATATCAAGTACAACAAAAACACCATGTATAAAGCAACTATGAGCAAAGCTTCGCGCTAATTAAATACATATGGTAAAATTTCCCAAAGACAAGGCCCGATTTATTCACACGAGCAATTAAGGTCATACCTCTCTTAAAATCCATATGGTTGACCAAATTTTAATTAAACAAATTGTGATAACTTTATTTTACGGGGACGTCGCTAAAATACGCACCAAAACCCGTCGGGGGAGGATTACATAGACGCGATTTTTGCCTAGTTCCAATAAATTCGAATAATTTTTCGCCTGCTGGACTATTGATTTAAAAAAGGAACAAAAACGCGTCTTTTCATTTCTCTTTCCACATTTTTGGACGGGTATTGCAGTCAACCTCGGTTTCAAACCTGTTTTTCGCGCGGAGACACTTGTGATACACGGGATGTAAAAACTTAGCACCCTTGTTTGTATTCCGATAAATAACTGGAGTAACTCACTACGCGTCCCAGAATCCCAATTCAAGACGTTTGTATAATTTTCTTGTAGGGACCCATATAGGTGCACTGTCAAACCCTATATATGATATTCAGCTCCTTTTTGTCTCCCTGCGTCGTTCCACGAAACAACCACGTATTTTGACACCCTATCGTTCAGCTGTCAAAACGCATGTCTCACGCACGGTCCCAATCGAGTTCCAAAATAGTCTGACACTGACCGAAGTGTCAAACTGCATGTGTTAGAAAAGAAAGGAACTGTCTCCCATTGCCATAACACATCATCACTTGTTAACACATGCTACTACGGGCCGAGCTTCTCTTTCCAATTTGTGTCGTCGCTCCGTTTAAGTTTTCCTACCAAATTGGCGGGGAAGGGAACCCCCACTTGTTTTATGTGCCACTCCAAACCGCACTGCAAGCAGATGAGAATTTTCACTGAGAGCTTTTCATGGCAGAATATCATAGGAGTGCTTGCAAACACTGCCGTAGGGGCAGCCGCTTAGAACAAAATTTTACTACATCTGAAAAACCTTGTTCTAAAATTTGGTGTGCTTTGCCCCGGGGCCGGGAACTACCAGACGTGTTCGTTTGGCAGTCGGCTTAGCAACGCTCACATCACACACGGCTGCAGACCCGCCTATGTAATTTACTTTGATTATTACGCTTATTATGCTATCAACCAGGTGTTTATTCTCACAATAAAAAGCTGTTGTTACTTGGTGGCTTACCACATTGGACTTCCCTCCGATTTTCTTTCACAACTCCACCTCAATTAGATATGCAATGTAGAATCAACTGGAGAAATGTGTTGAATGTTCAGTTTGAGAACTCGTAAGATCTCTCCGAAAATTAGCTATTACATTGGAAAATATGAGATGACGGTGGAGAAATTCAACTCGCAAAACTTTTAATTTTTAAAAATTGGTCGCAAAGGTTGGATGGTGATTTGGAGAATGAAGTTGGATATCACCTCCGAACTCACTACATGTAATAATTTAGCTTGGAGAAATTTTCTTCCCATGTTTGTTGGGTCAAAGAAAATCCAGCCTGTTGCCGTATCTACAAATTATCTAGATAATTAAAAAAGCAATGTTGCAGCACAAAAAGCATACACCGCAAAAGGCGGCCCTTAAGATGGAGTCATTGGTGCCGGTAATTGGGATAGATGTATCACGTACACCCTAACGTAATCAGCTGTTTATCGTTACCGACGGTAAACCAAAACCAAATGGTGGCTACGATACGGTTTACGACTTAGCTGGAAACAATAATCGATTGCATTGAGTACTCATAATGTTTGCGTAGACATGGACAGCTGTAAAAAGGTGCCGATCGGTTACGATAAAGCACAATGTTAAGCTTTAACCGTAACGATAAACAGCTGAGACGTTAGGGAATACGGATACAGCGATACGGACACACGCACCAAGACTCCAGCTTTAGAGTGACTGAAAAAACTTGTCAGTAGTTTAACTGGAGTTTAAATTTGATAGGTTTAAGCAAACTTAGCTTAGCCAAACTCACTTGAAAAACCAGGCCTGATGTAAAGATATATTTTTCACAGAATGGTAGTCACGAGGAAAAAAAAACATTATTTGGCCACAAAAAGTAGCTTTATATAAATCGGTTGTTTCATTTCCCAAGTGAAAGAGAAAAAAAAACAAAAAATTCAAATTTCTTGAAAATGGCGTGGCGAAGAAACTTAACGGATGTAAAACATTGAGTGAACATATCCTCACTTATAGCAGGAAATATTTCTAGCTAAAAATGGAAACGGGATCCGCTAAAGACTAGCGCCCACTTTCATATATAAAGGCATGTTTAAAAGGGTCGTACGAACTAATAATAAAGCTACATAATCTAGCGAAATAATAGTTTTGTATCAAGGATATTTCACCTTACAAGTGTTATTTGTAAAAGGAAATTGGGATAAATTTTCTTATATGGGGCCGCCACGCCCACCTATTTCTAGAGCCTAAAAAAAATATAATAGTACCCTCGTAACGAAAGATTTAGTCTGAATGAAATGTAAAACTGAAACTCATCCCCTGAGTATATAATGTTCTGGTTACAACCCGTAACTTGACACCCTATCTGGTTTGATGGATTTGAGTGGACTGAGTAGCAAGTAGTAATGCAAAAATAAACTACTCCGACCTTTTGATGTCATACACAGGAGTAACTTTTTCTCAAACGAAAAAAAACAAATACCCCGGTTTTCAAGTAGTTGGTACAGCTAAGCTTAAACTAAGTTTGCGCAAATAAGTACATGCTTAAAAACTTCTAGTCACCTTTAAAAAACCTTTCAGTACTAAACTCCGGAGAGTTTTTCGCCACACAGTTCAAAAAGCAGCGTTGTGTGGGCTTTTTGATTTTACAGCAACATGATTTTTCTATTATCTAGATAATTTGTAGATACAGTAAAACACCGGATTTTTTTAAACAAACAACATGGAAACAAAATCTGCCTCCAGCGAAACATATATCTAGCTCCGGACGGCTGATATCAAACCATCATTATTTAATTATTCTCTAAACCAGATAGTCTATAGTGCCATATCCATAACCCTCATTCCCCAATCACTATACAAACCTTTGAGGAAATTTTTGTAAAAATTTAGAGTTTCCAGTGATTCTCAACGTTATTATCATATTAAAGTAGTACCCTAACCTTTTGAGAAATTTGGGAAAGTGCAGTTCAAATGAATTACTCACAATGGTTGGCACCACCAATACCAGCAGCTGTTATTGTGTGAAATAAACACCTGGGTTCGATAGCAATCATATATATCCCTTTTTTATTCGTTAACAATTTTGCTGTATGTCCAGGGAATCTTACATTGAGTCCAGTTAGGAACCACAAGTTGTGAATAAATTTTTTCAACACTTAAGTAATAGACATTTTCTTGATTTATAAAAAATGTCTTCTTTTGCTGAGTACGCATATGATTCTCCGAATTGAGACACTGGTTTCGAAATAACTCCTTAAGATCTTAGAAGTATGCCTAGTCTATCAACACGAGCTCTAATGGATTCAAGCCAATGCTTGTGGGTATATTCGACGCACATTATCGAATTTAAGTAATTTGAAACATACAACCCTTGAAACAATAAGTATAAACAAGTAAAGGGTGTTCCTAAGTTCGGGTCGTAAACGAACATTATATACTATCGTGAGTTCAATTCGCAAATTTCATTTCAGATCAAATTACTTTCTACATAACACACCCCCCCTAAAAACCCGTTTTCCCTCGGCACCGCCGTTTAAAAACAAAAATCTCCCCAGTTCCTCGTACAAAAAACGTGATAAGTGCAAATATCATGACCGATCAAAACCTATTTTTGCCTCAAGTTATAGCTTAATTTCTAGTATACGACCCTTTTAACTTGTTTATATTAAAGTTCCGTGAGTCTGTAAACGATCCGTTCCAGTTTTTCTAGAAAATAGTTTCTGCCGGTTGATATAGGGAAAATCTGTGGACCCAATTTATTTACGCACCCGTTAATTTTTCTCTCGAGCTATGGCTCCCGAAAACCCATAGAAAATGTGGTCATAAAAGGGCGGGTCCACGCCCATTTTTTAAATTGAAGTTTTTCCTATCCTATTGTCCATAAATCCAACTTGGGAAATGAAAATAAATGATATACAAGCTCGTTCTTGTGCAAAGATATAGCTCATTGCTGTTCGTCTCACACGCACCCTTTTAATAAATCTGGTATATAAAAGCGTGCGTGGTCCTTACCGATTCGTTTAATTTCTTTCAAAGCATTCACTATAGTAAAGGCAACCCATCTGCGATTTCCGGTTACGCACTATGTTTTAAAGATTTTTTGATTATGATTAATAATAGTCGTAAAATTGATTTTATCACAAGTAGGCGGTTGCCACGCCCATCTTAAAATTTTTGTTTTTCTCAAATTTCCTAACAGTAGTCTCAATATCAGTCCACACGTCAAATTTTCAATATTATAGGTGTACTATTTTACTAAATAATAGGGTTTTTTCGTTAAGTTCAAAAATGTTATATAGAGAAAAAGTGGGCGTGGTTATCATCCGATTTCGATACTATTTTACCAATACCAATTACTACTAGGCAGACCAAGCTCGTGCACCAAATTTGGTCGAAGATATCTCAAGAGTTACTGAAGGATCGTGTCAACGGACAGACGGTGGACCGTACGGACATGGCCTCTCAATCAAATTTTTTTTTCGACCCTGATGATTTTGATATATGGAAGTCTATACCTATACCTGAATCCGTTTATACCCTTACAACCACCAACCGTCCCTAATCCAATCAAATTTAAAAAAAAATGTCATCTCAGTGTGCCAAGCACGATGAGTAAAAAAATCAAATCACTAAATTTATAGAAATCTAAAATATAAAATGTGTAGATGGTGTACGAAACAGTTGTGATTATCGTCTATAGCGGCAACCTGCCTGCACAGGATGTTCAAGGACGGCACTTTTAGCGATTAGCCAGCATTTGAACAGGATGTGCAACCTGGGTGATAGAGGGAGGATACAGATTATCATCGATAGTCACTTTCAAAAAAAAGCGGATCCAATTCTATTTGCAGAAGATATCAAATTTGTCTAATCCACCAGTGCTGTAGACACTTCTCTGTTTTAACAAAGACAAATTCCTGCTGAAAAATCTATAAAAAAACAAGAAAATGTATTTGCGAAAGGGTTTGCAAGCCATACTTCTTTTTTACAACATTCTTGTTACTACAAATAAAAACGGTTATGATATGTTTTGTTATACAATGTGATAGACTCATGTAAGTAGAGTGCCAAGAACCCTACCGACCTTTCCCCGAAATTTCCGATCACAACATAATTTGTTCTAAAACCAAAAGTGTATACTTCTCTGGTTTAAAATTCAAACCAAGTTCACGCAACTCATTTTCACGAAAACTTCATGTCTCGTTGAACTAAATTTCAAACCAAATTTGATCTGTTTGTTATAAACGTATGTATTGCTACATATTAGTACAAAAAGTATCAGATTTAGGCACAAAAATTTTAACCTGTAGCTTTTTCCCGTGTATAGTTACAGAATGTTCTTGCAATCATTGTAAATTTTTTATTTGATTCATCCTTTGTAGTTTTTGTATTTCTCTAATATTTTTTGTAGCTTATTGCAGTTTAGTTAACTTGAATAGTTTTCGTTTTTTTTTTTAAAATTGTCATTTGCTTATTTTAGGATGGAATCTTATCAACATTGAAAGTCACTACCTAGGGTTAATGAGAAGACCAATAAAGAGAGCATGAAAAAACTCAATTACCGCAAAAACCAAAACGTTATATAAAAAATCGTTCTGTCACAAGTTAAGATTTTCGATCATATAATAGTTTTTAAACGGACAGATAGGAACATCCTAACCCATTGTTCGCTATCCCGGGGCTTTTTGGGCGACAGTTATGCACGGATCACCGAAGCATTTCGCATTGTATCATGCATTAGGTAGTCGGCATTATTACAGCAACAAAAAAACTTGTGCCAAAAATCGATGCACACTAAATTGCTTACGCTTTTTCATTAGTTGAATGTGGTAGTTCATTGCTAGATAAAACAAGTGTGATATCTTATCGTCAAATGCCCGACAGGGTGTTAATATGGCTAATTTCTTTAGCTGTCTTTGAATCAGCGGTGTTCAATATGGTTGCGGCATCGGGCCGGCTTATCTTCAGCGGGTGATAGAAAGAGATACAGAATGAGGACAGTCACTTAGAAATCAGGTGATGCCCAGTCTATTTGTAATTTTGACGCTAGCAGAAGTTATAACACTTGTATTCAAAAACACAATGGTGTTAAGGGCAATTAATGGGGGACTTATAACCATAAAACCATAACAGACAAAACAGCTGCACCGAAATCAAGCAATGTAATCACAGACGTAATGATTGCCATACCATAACGCTAAACGCCCATAACCATACCATAGCCAAAAAATAGGCTTTCGATTTCTCGCCATATACAGAACCTAAAAATATTTGAGTTGGTGAACTTAAAACTCTTTCGTAGTTCTATTCATGTTTTGGTCGTTTGACTGATGAGACGTATTTTTTGTAGAATATGATTTGTAAAGTTTTACGTTTTCTCATTTTATGAAAATTTT
>JARSSU010043408.1:0-54573 GCA_029619165.1 Eurosta solidaginis | reverse complement strand
CACTCCACATAAATAATACCAGCAATAGAGGATTTACAGGTTGTGACTTGTGGTTGCTTGTATTTTTTTTTTAATTTTTATTTATTATTTTTTATTTTTGTTACTTTTTTTGTTTTTTTAAATTTGTAGTTATTTGTCTTCATCTTCTATATTTTTTTTTTTTTCTCGTTTGCCTCCTTGCAAGTAGTACATATGTGTAGGTGGATTAGAAATTGTTTTACGTGTTATTTTTCTCCTCTCACGTTTGGTCACACAATAACATCTTGTGTTTTGGGGTAAAAATATTTTACAACCATATCCATTGTGCAGATGTGTACGAAAAACGAAAAACTACTCAATTTGACCATAAGCCTTTGTTCAAATATTGCTCTCCCTGTTATATATGATATGTATTTTATTACATTATGATACTGTTTACTTCTCCTTTTCCTTCCTGTTCATTTTTGTTTTTTGTTTTCTCTTTTATTTTGTTTTATTCTGTCTTTTATTTTTTTCTCTATTTTGTTTTTTTCTTTTCTATCTGTCTTTTATATTCTTTTCTCTTTTCTCTCTTTTTATCTCTCTCTCTCTTTTCTGTCTTTTCTTTTTTTTTCTCTGTTTTTTCTTTTCTCTTTTCTTTTATCTTTTCTCTTTTCTTTTCTTTCTTTTTTTTCTCTCTCTCTATCTTTTCTCTATTTTTTTTCTTTTCTCTCTCTCTCTTTTGTTTTCTTTTTTTTTTTTCTCTTTTTTTTTCTTTTCTCTTTTTTTTCTCTCTCTTTTCTTTTCTTTTCTTTTTTTTCTCTCTCTCTCTTTTTCTTTTCTTTTCTTTTGTTTTCTTTTCTTTTCTTCTCTTTTCTTTTCTTTTTTTTCTTTTTTTTCTTCTTTTCTCTTTTCTGTTTTCTTTCTCTTCTCTTTTCTTTTTTTTCTCTCTTTTCTCTCTCTCTTTTCTCTTTTTCTCTCTTTTTTTTTCTTTTCTCTTTTCTCTTTTTTTTTTCTTTTCTCTTCTTTTCTATTTTCTTTTCTTTTTTTTCTTTTCTCTATTTTCTTTTATTTTTCTCTTTTGTTTTCTCTTTCTTTTCTTTTATTTTTTTTCTCTTTTATTTTATTTTCTCTTTTCTCTCTCTTTTTTTTTTTTGTGTTTTCTTTTTTTATTTTTTTTTCTGTTTTATTTATTTTATATTTTATTTTTTTTTTATGTTTTGTGTGTGTTTTTATTTTCTATTTTGTGTTTTCTATGTTTTTTTTTTTTTAATTTTATTTTATTTTTTATATGTATATTTTTTTTATTATATTTTATTTTCTTTTATATTCTTTTATTTTCTGTTTTTTTTTATGTTTTGTATTTTGTTTTCTTTTGTATTTTATTTTATTTTTTTTTTTTTTTTTTCTTATTTTTTTTTTTTTTTTTTTCTTTTTTTTTTTTTCTTTTTTTCTTTATTTTTTTTTTTATTATTTTTTGATTTTTTTTTTTTTTTTGTTTTTTTTTTTTTTTTTGTTTTTTTTTTTTTTTTTTTATTTATTTTTTTTTGTTTTTTTTAATTTTTTATATTTTCTTTTTAGTTTTTCTTTTTTATTTTCTTTTTTTTTTTTTGTTTTTTTATTTTTTTTTTCTTTTTATATATTCTTATTTTTTTTTTTTTTTTTTTTTTTTCTTTTTTTTTTTTTTTTTTTTTTTTTTTTTATTTTTTTTTGTTTTTTTTTTTTTTTTTTTTTTTATTTATTTTTTTCTTTTTTTTTTTTTTTTTTCTTTTTTTTTATTTTCTTTTTCTTTTTTTTTTTTTTTTTATTATTTTTTTCTTATATTTTATTTTTTATTTTTTTTTTATTTTTTTTCTTTTTTTTTTTTTTATTTAGAGTTTTGGTGGGTGCAAGCCCACTTTTTTATACATATATAACATTTTGGAAAATACAAAAAAGCTGATTATTTAGTAAATAATACACCTAGAATGTTGAAATTTGACATGTGGACTGATATTGAGACTCTTGATAAAAATTTGAATTTGTGATAAAAACAATTTTACAAATATTATTAATCATAAATCGTTAAACCTATCGTAACAAAATTCGGCAGAGAAGTTGCCTTTACTATAAGGAATGCTTTGAAGAAAAATGAACGAAATCGGCTAAGGACCACGCCCACTTTTATATAAAAGATTTTTAAAAGGGTCGTGGACGAATAAAATAAGCTGTATCTTTGCAAGAAAGAGCTTTATATCAATGGTATTTCACTTCCCAAGACATTTATAGAAATAAATAGGAAAAACTTCAAATTAAGGCCGTGGCACCGCCTCTTTTATGACTAAGCAGTTTCTATGTTTCGAAAGCCATAGGTTAGGTTAGGTTGAACTGGCCGGTCCATGAGGACCTCACATAGACTGATTGAGTCCGTAGTATTACCAGAAATTGGTTTTCGGGAGCCATAACTCGAAGAAAAATTAACGGATCGTAATAAAATTGGGTACACAAATTTTCCCTACAGCAGCAAATATTTCTAGAAAAAATGGACGAGATCGGTTAAAGACCACGCCCACTTTTATATAAAACAAGTTTAAAAGGGTCGTAGACTAGAATAAAAAGCTATAACTTAGCAAAAATAGTTTTGAATCAATGATATTTCATTTATCAAGTTTTATTGTAAGAAGAAATAGGCGGTGCCACATGTTATGTAAAAAATTAATTTATCTGAAATGAAATGTGCAGTTGAAGCTCACGCTGAGTATATAATGTTCGGCTACACCCGAACTTAGACACCTTTACTTGTTAATTCTTCTTTTCTCATTAATTTGAGCAGCAGCTGAGCACGAAAAAAATTTGTAATAGGCATTTGTGGCATGCATGTATGTATGGGTGTAGCTAAATATTTTTATTCACAAAGTGAACTCAAACTCTCAAAAATTCTATACCAACTCTGATAATAAAAAAAACAGGGAAAGAGAATACATAAGTACAAATTTCATTTTCCCACTTAATATCTAGCGCTCACATGTAAATCCAAACTGACAGATGACAGTTTGTGTTGTTGGTTAGGTTTTTTTTCTTATTTATTCTTAAATTTTTTCTCAATCTCGTATTCGCTGGCACTTCTTTTTGTTATTTTTTATATGCGTCTACTCCTCCTTCCTTCCTTCACCTTGACAATATGTTTTAATATTGTCATCATTCCGCTTTTTCTCTCTCATTCATTGCCTCCCACTCCGTTTCCTCTACCACATCCACATTTTTTTCTTCCGTTTTCTCAGACACCAACGACGTCGATCTTTTTCAGATGTCAGATCCCTACTTATTACATACTGTTTTTTGGGCCAGACAACGGCTGTTGTTCGCCACCACCGCTGCTGCTCTGATATTTGATACTTTTGGGGAACTATGCACACTTACTTGCTTACTTACATATTTACTTAAGTATATTGTACTTTGTGCAAGAAGATAAATTTATATTTTTTATTATTATTAGTGCGCACGCGTACCTAAATGGTATGTCTGCTATGTTTAGAATAGAAAAAAGGAAGTTTGTACTCCCGAATATATTTTTATATGCTATTTCATATTTCCTTATTCACTTCCTTTTTGGGCTCAAATTTTAGCTAAGTGTGGCATAGTTTTGTATGTTTTTTTTTGATTGCTGCTCCTTATTTATGTTTGGAGTCTGCATTGAGCTATTAATTTCATTGATGAGCGATCATATCTCATTTCCGAGAGTTGGATTGCGTTGGGTGCTACGTATTTGGATTAGCATCTTGGTGTCTAGTGCTGGCCTTTCAGTATTGCCCTTTTATGATTTTCATACCGAATGTGGTAGCTTTTTTGGTGTTACTAAGATGGTAGGATAAGCTGGATCAAAATTTTGTGCTTGGGCTTTGGGCTTCCTTCCTCATAACATTGTTTATACCCAAATGCCGTTTTATATTTATATACAAAAACAATAGAAGCAAAATTGCTTAGTGACTACTTTTACGAGTAAAAAAAAATTGTATAAATTCTAAGATCATTAAAAAGAAAGTAAAATCAAAAGAAAATATAAGTCAAACTTCTTTACAGTTTATCAAAATATTTGAAAATAAAAAATTGAATAAAATGTAAAAAAAAAGTGATTAAAAATTGGCAAAAAAATTAAAAAGGAAGGGTTTAAAAATTAAAAATGATGGAAGTTAGAAAGCAAAAAAAAAGAGGATGGAAGCAATAAAAGAGTAAATCAAAGAAGTTGTTAGAATCAAAGTACCTTAGTGGAAACTCTAATATTACTCCTATAGTAAGAAAATAAAAATAAAAACAAAAGTATATATAAATATAATAGATAATTTTCTCAACACGTAGAAAGGAAAAGTAAAAGAAAAGTTAAACAATTTAAGAAAAGCTTTTCGGTCAGGAAAAAAATAATAAAAGTACCAAAGAATAGAAATACAAAAGAAAAAAGAAAGAAAAATAGAAAATAAAAAAATAAAAAACCGAAAGGAAAAAAGACGTAATAAATACAAAAAAGAAGAAAAGAAATAAAAAATAAAAAAATAGGATAAAAATAGGAAATTAAAAAAAATAATAATAAAAAAAGTAAAGAAAAAAAAATAATAAAAAAAGTAAAGAAAAAAAAGAAGAAAAATAAAAAGAAATAAAAATAGAAGAGAAAAAAATTAAAAGGAACAAAAACTAAAGAAAAAAAACAAAAAAAGAGAAATGGAAAAGGAAAAATAAAATAGGAAAAAAGTAGAAAAGAAAAAAATATAAAAAAAAATGGGAAGGAAAATATACAAAATTAAAGGAAACAATTTACAAGAAACAAGTAAGGACGGGACTGTCTTCGGCTGTGCCGAAGACTTCATACCTTTCATGAATGGGGCTGAAAAATAATCTTATCCCGTTCGTAATCTCCAAATAATGCGCTGTATAAGATAAGAAATATATAGTGAACAGATGTACATACCTAAATGATTTTTAAGATAAATATAAAATAAAAATGGCAAAAAAACCCCTTATCTGAACGATCGGTTTTATGGGATATATATTATATATAGCTCCGATCGAAATGATTTTTACAGGAAATCTTCTATGATATATTAGAATATATATCACCAAGTTTCACGTTTTTATATTGGAAACTAAGGGAGAAATGGCCAAAAATATTTCTATCTGAACGATCGGTTGTATGGGATATATACTATATATAGCTCCGATCAAAGTGATTTTTTCAGGATATCTTCTATGATATATTAGAATAAATATCACCAAGTCTAACGTTTTTATATTGGAAATTAAGGGAGAAATGGCTAAAAGTCTTTCTATCTGAACGATCGGTTGTATGGGATATATATTATATATAGCTCCGATCGAAATGATTTGTTCATGAAATCTATGATATATTAGAATAAATATCACAAGTCTAACGTTTTTATATTGGAAATTAAGGGAGAAATTGCCAAAAGTCTTTCTATCTGAACGAACGGTTGTATGTGATATATATTATATATAGCTCCGATCGAAATGATTTTTTCATGAAATCTTCTATGATATATTAGAATAAATATCACCAAGTCTAACGTTTTTATATTGGAAATTAAGGGAGAAATTGCCAAAAATCTTTCTATCTGAACGATCGGTTGTATGGGATATATATTATATATAGCTCCGATCGAAATGATTTTTGCAGGAAATCTTCTATGATATATTAGAATATATATCACCAAGTTTCACGTTTTTATATTGGAAACTAAGGGAGAAATGGCCTAAAATCTTTCTATCTGAACGATCGGTTGTGTGGGATATATACTATATATAGCACCGATCAAAGTGATTTTTTCAGGATATCTTCTATGATATATTAGAATGTATATCACCGAGTTTCACGTTTATACTTTTTAAATTGCGGCAGGAATGACCAAAATTGTCTTATCTGAACGATCGGTTGTATGGCAGATATATGTTATAGTGGTCCGATCCTACCGGATCCGACAAATGTATAATATAATACAAAAATACATCCTTGTGCCAAATTTCATTGAGATATCTCAAAATTTGAGGGACTAGTTTGCGTTCCAACAGACAGGCGGACAGACGAACGGACGGACAGACGGACGGATGGACGGACAGACGGACATGGCTATATCAACTCAGTTCGTCGCCCTGATCAATTCGGTATACTTAATGGTGAGTCTATTTTCTATATTTCTCAACGTTACAAACATCAGACGAAAGTTAATATACCATTTCATGTTCCTGAAAGGTATAAAAAGGACTAAAGAAAAATTAAACATAATTATGAAAAGAAAAACAAAAAACCAAAATTATTATATTAATTTGTTGTCTTCAAAATCAAGTTTGTTATTTTTGTAAAATGTGTACTTTACAAGTTATATTATATTAACTTATTATACATAGAAAACGAGTAAATTAGAAAAAGCAAAGTTCCTAGACCGTATAGCCGACTATTTCAAAACCCATGACGGTTTATCATCAGCGATCCACACATTGAAGGCCTAACGTTTAGCGCATCAGGCCGTCAATGCACTTTGCAACTTTCTATTTATAAGTCGTTTTGTACTGTTTGTGGTTTTTATTCTTTTACCACCGTCAATTGTTTGCGCCAATCACGTGCTATTATCTCATTAGACGAGGATTTTTGTTGCAGCCCATATGGGGTTTATCTAAGCTCTTGCTTTTGTTAAAATTCGAGGATACTTTTTCCGTAGACTGAAAGTATTTAATGTTATGTTTGGTTTTACTGGTCTCTAAATAATTAATTATTGTCTTGAAGACAACAAATTAATATAATAATTAATTATTTACAGACCAGTGAAACCAAACATAACATTTAAAACCAAAATTCAAAATAAATTTAAGATTAAAATAGGAATGCAAAATAAAGATTAAACAAATAGAGAAACGAAGAAGAGTATAAAGGGAAAAAGAGGGAAAAGCCAGAAAAAAAAATTATAGAAAACAAAACAATAAAAAAATGAAAAGTTTTTTTTCAAATAAAAAAGAAAAAAATCAAAATTCAAAATAAATTTAACATTAAAATAGGAATGCAAAATAAAGATTAAACAAATAGAGAAACGAAGAAGAGTATAAAGGGAAAAAGAGGGAAAAGCCAGAAAAAAAAGTTATAGAAAACAAAACAATAAAAAAATGAAAAAGTTTTTTTTTCAAATAAAAAAGAAAAAAATGAAGAAAAGGAAAGAATTTAAAAAGAAAAATAGAAATAAATAAAAATAAAAATAAAAAAAAATCAAAATAAAGAAAAAATAAAAATAAAGACAAGATATTAAAAAAAAACAAAAAAAAATAAAATTAAAAAAATTTAATAAAGAACAAAGAAACAAGAATATAAGAAAAAAGAAGAAAAAACGAAAAGGAAAAAATAAAGATAATGAATAAAAAACAAATAAAGAAGTAAAAGGAAAATAATGAAAAAACCAGAAAAGGCAATGCAACGTAAAAAGGAAAGAGCAAAAATGGAAAACTTCGAAATAAAATAAATGAAAAGAGGAAAAAATAAAAAAATATGGAAAGCAAGATATAAAAGGAAAAAGAAAAATGTGATAAAAACCGGATATAAATATCAGAATTTAATACAAAATTTTTTAAATATTTTATAATTATAAATGTGAACTTTGAGGAGAAAGTACTCTACTTTGTTATACTAAAATTGATTAAGCATACTCGAAAAATTCAGACAACTCCAAATAAAACGATCGAAATTTTCTCGAATTTTAGAATTTTATCGAAACTCAATTTGATATCGGTTTGTACAGTTTCGGTTAGTTAATTAATGAGAGTGTTTTTGTTAAATTATTGAATATAAAAATAAAAAGAATTTAACTAACGAAATTTGATAAAATTTGCCACTGTTATTTTTCTGTTCGCTGTTGAACGTTTTTTCATCGCGGCACAGAGCAAGGATCCACATTATTCCACCTAAGTTTGTTATTTATTGTACCTGATTAATGTAATCACTATTTCACATTTCTACGACTGCTGTAGTCGGTAATTTCGCTATTTGCGTTAATAACTTCAGTAAACGTTATTTATTGAATTGATTGTTTTCTATCTTGTTCTGACTGTTCTCGATAGCTCTTTCTGACATTGTAATTCTTTTGGCTTTTGTACGCTATATAACACCTGTTATCATACCAAAATCTACAAAGTTTACATGTGTGCTTTCTGGTTCACTTCATATATATTTGAGCGATTGGTTTAACATGAGTAATTTCCTACCAAAATTTTAAGTTAAAGTACTTATATAGCAAAGTGAGTTAGTCTCTCTAAGATTAACTGCTGCAATATGCTATGAATAGTCTTCTCACTTCGCTTTGAGACTGAGCCCAGAGAACTAGTCGTGGCTAATTTAATGTATGACGTAATTGAAATAGACATCTGGCTTAAGATATTTCATCATAGGAAGATGAGACATTTTCAATATCTCCCATTGAATATGTATTGATTCTAAAAACATATTTCTCGAATTAAATGAGTTGTGAAATTCAAAGGTGTAATCTCATAAAATTTGCATTCAATTGGTAAAAAAAAGTTGTGTCGGTGATTAATCATCATTGAAGAATGTGGTTAAAAATGTGACGCGATTCATTAGGCACATGAAATATTTGAATTGACCGTTAAAATTAAGCACTATTACAACTAATGACGAAATTCTTTTGTTGTGTTGATTTTCCGACAGTGTGGATAATTGATTTATATTGGAACGACTTTCCGACATACCTTGTGTCTCTAAACCAAAATTGACAAGGGAAAGACGGAAAATCGTTCCAATATATGTACATTAATGACGAAATGTTTCATATTGTGAGTAAAAACTAAAGAATCGAAAATGAAATAAACTGAGGAACTTGACAAAATTTTAGATGAGATATTATAATTTTTATTTGAAGTAGACACAAAAAATTAATTCAGCATCCCAATAGAAATACGACAAGAAAAACGAAATGCTGAAATAGAAACAACAACATAACCAAATAAAACCAAACTTTACTCCATAAATGGATAAGACAACAAAACTTTACGATTGATTAACAAAACAGTGCTAATATATTCATATTGCTAAGCATGGCAGGTGGAGGCGTACAGGCGGTAAAGAGCGCTCAGATGTCTGACTTCTGATTGTCAACAAAAAGATGCAAAGCAAGCGTGAACAAAAAATATAAATGTAAGAGCAAACAGTAGTTGACACGTCGCGAATATAAAGGAATATGTAGTTACGAGCTACTGGCAGTAAAGGTAAACAAATTGTTACATATGGGCCATTCCGCCAAAAAAGACAACACGGATAAAAAATTGGTATTAAATGTTTGTCTTTTAATGCATGGAAAATGTGGAGCAAATCTACCAATCCTCCAATCCAAGTCGCATTTTATGTAATCTTTTGGGTTGGAAATTTATTCACACGTTATCGGCTTCCAATGCAAGCTGAGCTCTGTGTAGTTGGCACCTACATGTGCGAGTAATTAAAAGAACCTAATGTCATGTCATTTGTCCATGTTGTCCAGAAAAATTTTCGTTTGTCCACCATTTGTTAAAAAGTTATAGCAAAAAAAATTTTTTTTCCTGCACAAACATGAACTACCGATGGGCAAACGACGGGTATACGATTTAACACAATAAAGCGAACCAAAAGTTTTGGAGTTTTTCATATTTTTGCTATAACTTTTTAACAAAAGATGGACAAACGAAAATTTTTCCTGGACAAACGAATGAGATACTTTTTTTTTATTAATCGCACAAGTAGATGCCAACTACACAGAACTTGCAAGCTCTCCTACCCGTCACAAGTAGAGCTTACGATTTCTTCTCGAACACAAGCGAGATTTTCGAGACCCGAACAGCAAATGAATCCATTAAGTTGAATGTCGAGAAGCTCGCGAGCCTTACGATTAATTCGAGATTCGATAATCTCGCGAGCTTTACGAATAATTCGAGATTCGAGAATCTCGCGAGAAATCTCTTCTCGAACATGTTCGAGAAATCGTAGACTCAAGTCACAAGCTAAAATGAGCTTTTTCCTGTGTGAAATACTCAATTTAGGTTAATGTATAAATTGATTTTAGCTTTCTTGTTAGAACCTATGGTGCAGCCAATTTGGAAAAGATTTTTATGGTTTGTCTGAAATTGGAAAGTGAAGTTATCCACTTACAACGGCGGGTGATTTCGTAGTCCCACTTGTCATTCATAGAAAATGTTAATTGGTTTAGGTAAATAAAACACCTTATTTTTATATTTCATTAGTATGTAAATGAGTGTTGGAGTTTAAGTGATAATATTTCCAAACCTCTATAATAACTAGTTAAAGAAAAAGTTTGAGCCAAAAACGAGTCAAAATGTCCCGCCCGTTATTATGGAAGTATACAACATTTGTAAAAGGTTTACGAAAATTTATTGTTTAATGACAATTATTATTTATGACACTAAACATACCGGAGAAGTGAAAGTATTACGAACTCTTGTTGCAGATTTTAAGAAATTTTCCAAAAACTAAAATTTTGAATTAGGCGTAATTCTTTTTTTTACCGGACCCCTTAAGCAGTTAATTTGTTGAACTTTTAACCGTTATTTAAAAGTCCAGGCTTACTAAAAACGGTAGAGAAAAATCGAGAAGTGTGAAGCTTTTAGTTTTATTTTATGCAAACATTTTAATGTGTTTTTATTTTTGTTTTATTGTTTTTTTATGCATGTTTTTATTTTTCTTTAGATTAGCTTACCCAACATTTTTTATTGATGTATTAAGATTTTCTGTGTTTTTTCTTTTTCTGATGTGGAATTTAAATATTTTATTTTCAAATTTAAAACAGTTTTTTCTTTCTCTTTTTCTTCTATTTAATTAGTTTTTTTCTTAAATTTTCTTTTCTAACAATTTTGTCGGTTTAATCCAGGACTCTTCAAAACTGAAACTGTGTTAGTAAAGGCATTATCGTATTGGATGCGGTTTAGTCGTTGATCAACGAGCATTGAAGCAAAATAATGCAAGCATTGTTTGCTGGCATTCAAAAAATATTTTCTAATAAAAATGTAATTTTACTACACAAGAGTACCAAAGAATTGAAATAAAGTATAAAGTTAACATTAAAAACCTAAAATTACGCAAACAAAAGTTTATTGCAAAATATGTTATACTGAAATGCGTAGAAAAAAATAATCTCCTCCGAAGTTGCTACTAGGCTTGTTCAGCGACAACTTACATATTCAATTTAAGAAATAGCGATGCAATCCATGCCATTCGAATCTGCACAATCCCCGCTGTGATAGCTGTACGGTTAGGATGGCCCCGCTGTTCTAAATGTTGCCCGAAGAATAGGTTCAGCAGTGTCCGGAAAGGATCTATGCAAAGAGCTATGGCAATTGTACTAAAATTTACTTTCTTCTACTCGAGTTAAAAAAATTTCAATAGGAAAATATATCAACAATAACAACGACAAAAAATTATTGTTAAGGCCTCGAGCTCCATTCGCACGCATGATGTTTCTCTTTAGTTTCTGAGTTTTACCTTTACTTAATTTTTATTTTTTTTTGCATGTTATTATTTTTTATCTATTTATTTCCATTCTTTGCCTTAGTTTTTATTTTTATTTATTATGAATTTTTCTGCGTTTTTTTTTAATTAAAAGAAAACGTTTAGTAGTTTTAATATTTGAATTTTATTTTTCCGTCTTATCAATTTTTTATCTCTTTCATTTTCACCCTATTAAAAGTCGTTCAAATCACTCTATAATAGAGTCTAATTTACCTAACCTAATCGTGGTCAAATCAACTTTGGAAAACTGAATGCTTGCTGGATCGTTTCGCTATTCTTTCGGAAAACGTTGAGAAAACTTTCGTAATTATTTCGGCACTATTGCGCATAATATCGGGACTGTTTCAAGAAAATGTTAAGATCATTTAATTATTTTTTTATGGAACATATCGGCCCTATTTCGGGTTAATTTCGGGATTGCCTTCAGGATCACTTTAGGATGGCTTTTGATCATATCGAAACTATTTTGGCATCGTCTCGTAAGATCGGATAAGGATTTTTCATGAAACATATCGGCATTATTTCGTGTTAATTTCGGTATTGGTTTCTTTGATCATATCGAAACTTTTTGGGTATGGCTTTTGATCATATCGAAACTATTTTGGGTACCATGTCGTGAGTTCGTTTAGAGATCCTTTTGGGAATTTTTCAAGATTGTTTGCAGGAAATTTCGGTGATTATTTTCATTATAATTTCTAAACTATTTCAATTTAATATAAATTCGGCGATTTCTTTGGATAATATCGGTATATTAGGAAATCATTCCGGAATTTTAGGATAATTTTAGGACTATCTCCGGATCATTTCAGCATTCCTTCTCAACATAATTTTTAACTATATCTTAGTAATTACAGGACTGTATTCGTGTCGATTTGTGCTTAAATTCGGGATAATTTCAGGATAATTCGCAAGTGTCTTCGTGGTTAAATTCTGACCATTACAATATACTCGTAGCTTTAGGGATCATTATATACAATACTGTTTTGGAAGTATCTTGGGCAATGTTTTTACTGGATTTTGGTTTTGCATTTGGTTTGGCTTTGGATAATTTCTAGACTATCTTCGGAAAATTTCGGAACTATCTTTGCCACGTTTCAGGATTATTTTCCGATAATTTCGAAATTATTTTGAATAGTTTCGGCACTCCTTTCCGGATCATTTCGTGACTATCTCTGAAATATTTCGCAGTAAGTTTGGGATAGTTTCGGGAATGTGTTCAGGTTGATTTATTAGCGTTCTTAACTTTAAATTGTTTTCAACGATTAATTGCTCAGTTTGTTGTAAAAAAGCACAATCTTTTTAGCCCGAATAAACAAAAATAAAAGAAAGAAGTTTCAGATTCACGCTCAAATCTCTAACCGTGTACTCACACATCAAATGCTAAATGTTTCGCACTTTTGTTTAATTTTCATTCTTAAAAATTATTTGACAAATTTACAATTTTCAAGCAAAACTTGTTTTTTATCGTTCATATTAGTGTCAATCTTTTTTCCCTTTTGTACTAATTAAGCATGTATTGTTGTCCGTGACGTATATTTCTAAGTTGGTTGTTGGCTGCTGGTGTGTCAGAGATACTCATAGTTATACGCTGTCTAAACTTTTATGGTCAAATAGCTTCCGTGCAAGAAGTTTCCGGTTCTTGTTACGCTGTGCAGCTGTGATCAATTGATTGCTACCACCTATATGCCATACCTTTACCCTGCTACTACAGACTCGTTTATAAGTACCACATAATATAGCTATTTTGGGCGGATTTCGCGCACATCAGACATGTTGATGGATTCACTGACTCATTAGCCGATGTCGGGGCGGCATGGCTACAGGCGATACACTTATGATCATACTACAACCAAATATATATATGTAGATATATATATATATATATATATATGTATGTACTTTTTTGTTTTCGTTTGTTTGCTAATTTTCTAGCTCATAAATCTATGATTTATAGTTAGAGTTGTTGGGAGAGATGTGAGTGTGTAGGTGGGCATTTGCTTTGAAAAATCGCATTTCGAAGGCGCTAATGAGTAATTAGCCGGTAACAGGTTTTTACTTGAACTTATTTGGCTTTTCTGAGTATTGGACGTTTATTATTTTGTTCTTTCTCTTTTAATTTTCTTCTTTACCCTTCAATAAGTTTGCATTTGCGTTTAAATGCAACGTCATTGCAATTTGTGGAGCCACCTTCGCTGCTAATCTACATTCGTCAGCAAATTCAATGCGAATTAGTTTAGTCGTAAATTAGAAAAGAAATAATTTTAAAACCTTGAATTTATCGACAAAGTTTTTGATTAGTTCAATGAAATATGGCGTGTTATTTGCGTCAGTTTAGCAAAATAGTTAGTTTCAATAAGGAATTCAAGTTGTGCACGGAAATATATAATGGCTACAATTTGTGTGCAATCTAAAAGTTAGAAACTTGTTTGGGCTTCGAAAAAAATTTCGAATGCAATTCATACTATAAGAAATTTTGCGAAATCAACGATATGATATCCAATGAATAGTATCGATAATGTACTCATACCGATAGTATTGAAACAAAAAGGCTCGATACTCACCAAAGTATCGATACTGAATTGAAAAAACAAATGTGCAGATCAATGGGCCCTTTCAGCGAATACAACTACCAACAGTTGGTTCTATGAATGGCAAGTTACTCAACTGTCAAATGAAATAATTATCCTCAAATTTTAAGGAAAATGATAGAACTATTTTTCACGCTTGACTATAATATGGAAATTAAAAATTGTATTTATAATCAGCACTTTAAAATGTCAAAGCACTGTCTGAAAAATGTATGCTCAGTAGTTTGATGAAAAATCTCAACTGTTGAGTGGATCAAAAGTACTCAAACGTGCGTTCAGATATTTATCAGACAACGGTTGATCGTATACGTACTTTTTGTGTGGTTGTCCACCAAACAAGAACTCATAGTAAATTATGGGTTTGACAATTGCGAAAATACCAAATGAGGGAGTTTGGGTGAAAGGCCCCACGTGCATCCTAGCATCCCTCTTGCATGCATACAGTGCTGCGGAGGCTTTCTTCGCTCTCTCTTCCACATGGAGTTTCCACGACAACTTACTATCTAGTATAACTCCTATATACTTGTGCTTTATTTTTCTTACAGGGTTACCCCTCCAAGCTTAGCTTAGTTTAATTAGGAAATAAGACTAGATCGGGTTTTTCCGCATTGGCAGTTAACCCGACTCCAGATGCCCAGGTATTTACATCCCGAAGTGCTGGATCCATCAGAGAAACTGATTGTTGTTAGGCATCTGCCGCTTATGATAACTGAAACGCCATCTGCATATGCCATAAGTTTGACTAGTCTCCGTCGAACCGCCTAAGAAATCGGTTAATAACCAGCGTTCACAGCATTGTTTATAAAACCCCACCCTCTGTTTACAGATTTCGTTGCCTCGCATAGACCCCATTGCGATGTGATCATTCTGCAGCTTAACATTGAGCCGATCCATTTGCTAAAGCTGAATGAAATTCAATCGAGTGAGACTGTCCATGATTGCTCTTTTGGAGACATTGTTGAAAGCACCGGAGCTTAAACCTATTTTTAAAAATACATAGGCCTCATCTTTCCATAACTTGTTGAGACCTCAACTGAGACCTAGTGAGCCAAAAGGAGCGTGAAGCGCATTAGAATCAAACCGGTTCTGAAATGAATCCACATTTTTCTACTCAATAACTGAGCGTATACCGCACCATATTTTATACAAAGATACGAACCGATTCTATCCCAAACTTTGTTATAAAGAAATCTTCTCAACACATAAATAGTTGGTCCGGATATATCATTAATTATTCGAGAATGTGATACGCGAATGATCCAGAGGCTCTTAGTAGCTATTAAGTGTGGAAATTGTAGCATACAGGGCCGCTATATGAACGGTCGGCGGTAAAGTGGCGGTTTATGTTAACAGTAAGTAAAGCGAAATTTATAAACTTTTCCGATAAGTCCGTCAAAAGAAAAGAAATGAAGTGAAAACGGGACACATCGATTCTACAATAAAACAGGGACTTATCGTTGTATTCCATAAGAACAGGGCATATAACATCTATTTGTAACAATTTCGGGGATCACTTTGAGAGTGTTTTAAAAACATTTTGGGACAATTCCTGGATAATTTCGAGACTATTTGGAAACATTTAGGCGTTAAATATGGTAAAATTTTGGGCCAACTTCAGGATCATCTCAAGATTATTTAGAAAATATTTAACGACTGTTTAAAGGATGACTTAAGAGTCTTGTCCGATATCATTTCGAGACTACTTCGGGAGCTGTTTGAAACTATTTCGTGATCATTTCGGAAGTGTCTTAGTTAACGCTTTGGGACAGCTTTTGGATCAATTCCAGACTATTTTGAAAACATTTTACAGGATTACTTCGGGATTACTTCCTAAATCATTTCGATACTATTTTGGACCTATTTGAAGTATTTCGGGACAACTTTGGGATTATTTCGACACTATTTTAGAACCGTTATAGGATCACTTTGGAATTATTTTAGTACCATTGCGGGATAACTTCTAGATTATTTCAAGAATATTCGGAGAATATTTCGAAACAATTTTTGAACCGTTACAGGATCATTTCGGGCTCATTTTAGGTAGCATTGCGGGACAAGTTCTTGATCATTTCGATACTATTTCCAAAACCATTTTAGAACTGTTACGGGATCCCTTCGGGAATATTTAGGTAATATTTCGAAAAGTATTGTCCCGAAACAATCACGAAATGGCCCAGCAGTAGTCGCGAATGTTTACATCAAAGCATAACGATTATTTTGATTTTAACTCGTTTTTATTGAATTGTGATGGAGTATAGCAAAGTGTGAATTCGCACAACTAACATTAGTGGTGAATAAAGCTAACTACTTGGATACAGTTTTTGCGTTTATATTTTTGACAAATCAGTGACACGAACCAATAACAAATCAGCAAGAACTATCAAATTTGTTACAATTCAATATTCAGTTTGATTCGAGTAGCTCTAAATTGAAATCTATGGAATTGGAAAATGTGTCTTGTAGCAAGGAGAAGATATCTCTTTACTATGATCTATAGTCAAAAGTTCAAAACAATGTTAATAAAGTCAAACCCTCGGGTCTTCAGCCATAGCAGCATTAATCTTGTAACAGTTTTACACATCCTACAATAAAAACAGTACATTAACATATCCGCTCCAGTTATACTTATTGTATATGAAACATTTCCGATACTTCGTTTTTGCTTTCAATGAATCATCACATCTTTTTTTGTACATATGAAGCAATCACATTCAATTAACCAAGTGTTGCAATGAATTTTAATGCAAGATTGGTACGACCTAGGCACTACATATTTAATTTTACGCGAATTTCAAATGTGATATTCGCCTATGAATGAACTAATTTAATATGCCGTTCACAACAATACTTATAAGTAGTTTGACAAATTACATATACATACATTTTTTTTTGCAATGAATTAAAATTCATTTGGATTTGACTAAACGCAGACGTAAAGACGTGGGCAGTGCGACAAGATATGAATTAACTAAGTAAACCTTTCTCATTTGAACATAGTTTTTATAATAGACCAAATATATAGTACATATGTAGATCTAGCTTTCTAGGATCATTCATAAAATTTTAGTATTAGTTTCAACCGCTTCAAACCACTTACAATTGTCTTGTAACTAAAAGATCCGTCATACTAGCTATTAACTAAAACTTCGTATGGCAAATCTCAGAATGACATCTATTTGTATCTGCATCTGTATACAGCCGCCTCTTTCTTAAATATTTGCTTAATTTCAGTGTACATTTTGCACATTTCATGATTAGAGACAATTGAATAATTGCAAAAGAAACCGAAAATGAATGTGACTAATCGTTGACAAGAGACAAGCAAATCTAACGCAAAGAAACAAAAAAATGAAAAATAAAAATGTGTCGTTATCTAAGTCTAACGCCTTCCTGTGACGGCTAGCTTAAGTAAGGTTGAACAGGCGGCTCAATAAAGACCTCACATAGACTGAATGTGTCCATAGTATTACCAGAATTTGTTTGACAACCACGGGGGAAAACAGCGCTCCTATTGGCAAAAACATGTGCACCACATTTGTAAATTTTTCGCTCACGCAAATGAGCTGTGTGCAATGGGATTCAAGGAGTTGATAAGCGCAATACCAGGCTTTATAGTTTCAGAGCTTCCGCAACCCAATTTACAGCCTTACCTACGCTTGGAGAATCCTGTTAAAAATTTGAATGTATCATACACATATTTAGCAGGCGACCCCAAGCTCCTCATGGGTGGGAGAGAGGATGTCGGGATGGCGTAGAAGGGTTAATGTGGTCATATTAATCGTTCCCGAGATGGTCGGGCTAGCACCTTGATGGTGTTTGTTACCGGATCTTACCGAATCTGTATCCGGAATAGGACCATCAACATCGATAACGCTCCCCAAAACCTTCGGGGAATGTCTTCATCGTTTATACAACAACAACAACAGCATATTCACAGGTGTGTACTTTATGTTTAACAATATTAATGCACATAGCCTTGTGCTGTCTTGTCTTGTGTACAAAAAACAAATTGAGTCATGTGAGCAGTTTTCTTTAAAAAATCATGCACACACAATTTGTTCATGCCATTCGGAATCATAAATAAATATCAACGGTTCTTTCAATATTCATTAATAAAATCAATTTGTAAAATCCCATCGGTTATAAATAAAATTTTTTTTAATTGCCTTAATGTCAGCGTTGTTAAGGAATGCAATCACCCCGGAATACAATCCATGCATTTCCATTCCTGGACTAACTTTTCTTTATACCTTTTTTTGGAACAATGAATAAACTTTTTTAGTCAATATTCTTTTGTTAGTCCAATTGAATGATTAGTCATTCCTTTTTGCATTCCTCATGTGGAAGAATAAAGTTTAAATGCATTCCTCTTATGTAATACCAAAGTTCACAAGCATTCCGCAAGTGAATAATAATTTTGAAAAGCAAAAAGGAATGCAATGGATAGCAGAATGTATTCCGCAGTCCAATGAATGCAATCCACGGGATAAAAAAAGAATAATTAGTCCGAATTGCAAAAAAGAAATAATGACTAAAATTTTTTTATTCATTATTGTGGACTAACAAAAAAAGTAGTAGTAGTAATCCTCTGAGGCTGCAATCAAAGGAATAATTATTTCAAATATAATGCATTCCCTAACAGCTCTGCTTGATGTAAGACTCTGGATAGTAGAAGGGGAAAGGCCTGAAATTTCAAGTGAGCCGCTAAATGGTATATTTTCAGGACTAAAATCATTGAAACATTTGCAGTACTAGTATCGTTGGATGCAAGAGCAAACATCTCAACTCATCTCAAATTTCATTTTAAAAGTTAGATGCCTCTTTCCTTGACTGAACTTAAATTTCCTTCTCTCATATAAACCTATTTACCACTATTCGAGGAATGCCCTCCTAAAAATCATTTTGTCTATATATAAAATAAAAAAATTTGTTTGATGTTGAAAACAATACTTACATTCAGTAATAATAATACTAAAAACTAGAAAATAATTAGGTGGGTCCTAGTACTAAATCAGACAATTCAATAAAAACGTTGGGCGCGTGAAATTTCTAAAAATGTTAGGCGTAGCATAACCTGATTAAGATTCATTTGGTCTTACTTATGACTATCAATAGAAATTTTTGCCGCCTTTTTCTGTTGAAAACTGCTGAACCGTAAGTGAGTGGACACGGTTTGTCTTCGGCGAAATACTGAGGAGATATAATTTAAGTTTATATACATTATCGCTTTAAGCGTATACTAAAATACGTCGAGTCCATGTTTTCATAATCCTTGATGATTCTGAGAATGTTAATTATTCTAAACTCAGGGCCTCTTAATTTCTGGGTATGCTCAGGTGCATGAGCACCCGGCACCATTTTTTTTCCCAATAAGGTACACACAAATGAGCATGTGCATAAATAATCTCAATCAAAGAGCATACTCATGCGCATGCACACTGTTTCAGAAGGCACACACTTGAATTGCGTGCTTAATTTTTTTTCAATACTGTACACCTCATGAGCATTTATTTCCGACACGTGTATGGGCTGAGTATGAGTGTGCAAATGGGAACCCTGATTTAAATACAGCTTTTCAGTTCGACTTTAACCTTGCCACGTTTAAATGAAAAAAGTGGCAGGGTTAAATTCTAAGTTGAAAAAAAAACAACTTTCTCAGAATTTCTTTCAAGAATGGCATATCATAATGTTTTTCTAAAATGCCATATCTCACTTACTACTATTGATTTTTTTTTCAAATCGCGTTAAACAACCGAATATGTATAAAATTCAAGTTTCTGCATATTTTTCGTTTACTTTAGTTTTAATTCTTTTTGCACTTCCTTCTCTTTGTTATTGCATTTTTTCATAAATTTCTCCATCATTCTACAATGCAAGTTTACCTAACTTTTACTTTATTCGCTTTTCAGAAAGTTTACTCTAGCGTAACTTGTAAATGTTATTTTTAGTTTATAAAAGCATTTTGTTCATTGTTGTTGTTCTTACCTGCGCTTTTATTTTTTTAGGAAAACATTTTCTTTGCTTTCTTCTGTGTTTTGTGTTGCCTCATTGCTGCAACGGGAGAAAATCATTTAACTGACAGCTGAGTTGGCTGCCCCAATCTTCAAAAAGTTGTTGTTTATTTTTTTCGATTAATTGTTTTAGTTCTTTTCCCAAAGCTATTGAAAAGAAGTATTAAATATTAAATTTTTTTTGTATGCTGCATTGAAAGTTGGCTCATAAATTTGTTTGTTGTTTCGGTACATAGAAATGGGTGACGTGTGGTGGCGTTGAAAAGGTGGGAAAAACTAATTACTTTATTTGCGTAGCTTTTTTTTCACTAATTACGTGGTGGTGTTAATGTTATTTGGTAAACAAACAAAACTGGGAAAAGTTCTTAAAAAAAGGCTGGGAAAAGTTCTTTAAAAAAAATGAAGCTCGCCCAGGGGTTGAAGTTAAACAACAACAGAAGCAACTTTACAAATAGTTTCGAACTTTTTGATAAGAGCTTCGTCGACTTTTTATTAGTAAAAACCTATACTGACAAGTTATTGTATTATTATCGGCTTATAATCGATAACGAAAAATTATCATCCGCTATCGATTTGTTATCAGCTTGTCATCGTCTTATCGGTTTGTTATCGAAGGGTTACACATGTGTCATCGATTTATATTAAAATTGTATAGGTGTCTGTTCCATCGTTAACAAATCGATAACATGCCGATAACATATTGGTAACATTCCTATATGAAATCGATAAATTTTCGATGACTAATTGATATATAACAGGGTCGATAACTTTACGATAACACGCCGACAAACAACTGGTAACACTCCGATAACAAATCTGTAAGATTCCGAAAACAAATTGATATCGCTTTTATAAAAAAACCAAAATTTTTCATTACACTCCGCTAAGAAATTGGTAACAATTCGATAACAAATCGATAACATATTGATTTATATATATATATATCGTTATATTTCTCGGTAATAAATACAAACCTTTTTAATAACACACAGATTACTCGTCGTTTGAAAATCGATGTAATTGAATTTCGTTGAATTTAATTTAATTTAACTTTGTTTTATTTAATTTAAACTGGTTTCAAATTAATTTAGCTTAGTTTAAGTTGATTAAGTTTTATTTCATTTAATTTCTCTTTATTTTATTTTATTTTATTTTATTTCATTAATTTAAATTTATTTTACTTTTTCATTTTCATAATTTTTTTATTTGATTTATTTATTATTTAAAATTTTTTTGAATTATTTTCATCTAATTTTATTTAAATAATTTTTTTTGTAAATTTTATTTTGTTTATTTTACTTGATTAAAATTTATTTTATTTTGTTTTATTTATTTTATTTTATTTTATATTATTTTATTCTATGTTGCTTTCTTTTATCCTATTTTATTTACATTTTTTTATTTCATTAATTTTTTATTTGATTTTATTTTATTTTATATTATTTTATTTTATTTAACTTTTTTATTTTATTAAGTTTTTTAATTTTTAATTTTATTTAATTTTTTATTAATTAAATTTTTTATTTTATTTAATCTAACTTAATTTGATTTAATTTTAGTTTATTGTATTTAATTTATTTTAATTTAATTTATTTTAATTTAATTAATTTTTATTTAATTTAATTTCATCTAATTTAATTTGATTTAACTTAATTCGATTTTATTTAATTTATTTTTATTTTATGTTGTTTTATGTTATTTTAGTTTATTTTATTCTAATTTAATTTTTTCTTTGTTTCAGTTTATTATTTCATATAAATCTAACCAAATAAGAAAAAAGCTGTTACAACCAACAAAACCCAAGAAAACAAATTTCAACTTAAACCTTTTTATAAAATTGTTTTTGTTTTTATCGGCCCGTTGATAAATGATTCAAGGTTCGATTCGAGCTCAAGGCCAGAACAATAATTTTTTGGCGCAGCACTGAATAAATATAGTTGGTAAGAAGGAATAGAAGTAGGGATTTGTCAATCAATGTGAATCGAACCTTGAACCTTTTTAAAAAATTTTATTATTTTTATAAGAAAACATGTAGAACATATCGGCAAATCATTGCGCTGTGCAAGATTTAAAGTTTTGTAAATAAATTTTTAGAATAACTTATGGCAGTTTTAACAATTATTCATACACTGAAAGAAAGACTAGTAAAATCAACCGAAATACAGGTCAATTCAACCGAAATTTCTGTCAATTTTTATCCATCGCAACAAGATGTTGAGTCAACTGCGCACAAATCGTTGATTCGTAATTGACCGTTTTAGTAGTCAAATGAACAAAAGAAGTTGTTGCGACAAAAAAAAACAAAGAAATAAATGTAAAGCGCGGTAACCTCCGAAGAGATCTAAGGCCGAGCTTCTCTTCCAATTTGCGTAGTGCTCCTTTTTAAATTTTCCTACAAATTGGCGGGACGGGACCTACTTCTTTTATGCCGACCCCGAACGGCATATGCGAGGCAGATGAGTTTTCACTAAGAGCTTTTCATGGCAGAAATACACTCGGAGTGCTTGCCAAACACTGCCGAGGGGCGACTCCGCTTAGAAAAATTGTCTTCTACTTGAAAAATCTTATTTCTAAAATTTTGATGTTGCTTTGCCCGGGGTGTGAACCCAGGGTATTCGGTGTGGTAGGCGGAGCATGCTACCATCACACCACGGTGGCACTTACTAACCGAACTTCAATTGGGCGCACATCAAATATGCTGGCACACATTAAACAATATACACTTTATTATTTTGTTTTATTAAACGCACTTTCTTTCACCAAATTTTATATTTTAAAGTTTATTTAATTTATAGTTTTGAAATTCGCTTTGCAAATAGAAATGAAAATAGTAGTCACAAAACTGTTTCTCAATTGTTTCAGTTGCAGCTCAGCTCATTCTCAATTTCTTCTCTCGCATGTAGTTGCCACACTTGATTGTTTCGAACAAAACTTTTAGTATACTTGTAAGTTATAGAAAAGTAAAGAATCAAATCGCAGGAAGGTAATTCACCCCTGCAGTAACTTTACGGTATCTCATAATTTTTGCACAGTAAATTCTAAAACGGGTTTTTCGATTTGGTGGTTTTCTTATTTTGGTGTTTTTTTTAACAAGTGGCATCGTCATAATTTTTTCATTGATTCTAAATTTTCGAGGTTGCTTTGACCGGGAGTTGAACCCACGATCTTCGGTGTTGTAGGCGGAGCACGCTACAACCACAAGCCGGTGGCCGCCAGTTGTACCATTTGCTCACAGCAAATTTGGGAACAAATATGTACTAGGATGGTTTTATCTCATAGGGTAAAAAAAATGTCACACAGCATACATAAGTACAAAGTAGAGAGCGCAGTGAGCGTAAAATTCTCTTTGAAATTTGCTCATGTATTGACTGTTGGTCGCTGTTGAAATGACCAGTGAGTTCAGTTGTGTTAACAAAAAAATCAGTTAGAGTGATTAGGAATCTATAAATTTTACAGAATGTTGCTAACCCAAGAGCGACAATTTCTGTTCTGTTGAAATGACTAAACTAATTTGTTCGCTTGACAAAGAACTCGGTCGAATTAACGGTAATTCGATCAATTTCACCGAATCTCCGTAAAGTCAAGAACAACAGAACAGAACAGGATTAGTTGATTTTACTAGCACCATTTCTTTCAGTGTATTGGCAATGTAAAAAGTTTAATTTCAAACTAAAGAGATTCTACAAAGGTTTACCTTAAACTTTTGAACTTTGTTGCAAATATGTCAAACTTTAAATGAAGTAATTAACTTTATATACGTATTTACTGTTAAATCTCTAAATGCATCTAATTCCACAGCATTAAGTATTTATGTTCAGCCAGCCAGTCTAAATCATACTCCGATGCGCTCTAATTAACCAAAAATAAACTTAGCACTGGCACACAGCACAGAAGCTATCTTAAAATGTTGAAAATGTTTAATTGAGCTCATAAAATCATTTTTTTATATAAAACTATAAAATTTGTATATCACAGACATCATCATAAGTATTTGATGTTTCGAATTGGTAATAATAATTATGTAATTTTAATGCCTTCTTAAAGTATTTCAGTCGCTATCCATTTTTATTGTTTCTTACTTTAATTATAAGTTAGCTTAAATGACACTTTCATGCGAGATTTATGCCCTCAATGACGTAGTAAATTGCACAAAAAAACTTACTTAACATTTATACATAATACAGAGTTTGTTTATTATTTAATTTTCGGTTATGATCTCTGATCTACATAGAGATCTCTGATACAAATTAGAGATCAGAGAATCTATACCTATAATTAGGGTGACCTTTTTAGAACCAATAACTCTTTTGAAATCGATATCTTTTTTTTTAAACCGGTTACTTTTTTGAAACTTGCTACTTTTCTGGAACTAGTTAGTTTTACTATGCGGGTAAAAGTTTTTTAACTGGCTGCTCTTTCACTACGGCTGCATTTTTGGAGGTGGTTCTTTTTATAGTTCACTAAATTTTTGGATCTGCCCCCATATTGCAGCTTTCGATAACGCCAAAGCCCGAGTTAAAGTTGGCATAGTCATAACCATATTTTTACTTATCCATATCAAATTGGCATCAGTTATTCGTGCCTTAACCTAAAAATCGTGAAAATTTCATAAAAATGAAGAAAACGCAAAAAATTACAAACATATACCACAAAAAATAAGTCTCTTAGTCAAAATGTATCCAAAACAATAAATAAGATCTACAAAAAGTTAATAAATTCTCCAACTTAAATATTTTTAGGTTATCGATATGGCGACAAACCAAAAACCAATTAGTTGGCTATGGTATGGTTATGGCTTAAGCGTTATGGTATGGCACCATTAATCGATTACATTGATTTCCATAAGGTTGGTTCGATTAGCTGTTTATCTGGTTATGGTTAAGTCACCATTAAGTGACCCTTAAAGCTCCATCCCTAAAAATATCTAAAACAGTATGAAGTGCGCAGAAAAGTATGCAACATCGATCAGAGGGAGTAGTGAATAAAAATATGAGGAAAGGGGGAGAGGGGGAGGGAGAGTAAGTGGTAAAAACTTCTTAAAAGTTATGCAGATAGACCAAAGTTAGAGCAAAACAACGTTCATCAGGTATGCTAGTATTGTATAATCAATTTTATATTGTTGTTGTTTGTTGTTAGGAATGCGTACATTGTACCTCAGACAAAAGGCGCCTTAGATTTAAACTTTTCTACTCGCTGTTGAGTGAATCATTTAGCACTCAGAACTTGAAACGTAACGAAAACCTATTGATCACTTTAACTATTTGACAAGCGAATTCCTGAGTTAACTCGTTCACTGTTGTTCTTTTTTTATTGTTTTGGTTGTCGTAAATTCTTTAGATAGCATTGTTCTGCGTATTTCTCCATGAATAAGTCTATTTGCGATGTGGTGCAGTATTTGTATTTGTTTAGGGTGTATGCGGTATTTATGTAGGTAAAGAGTTGCTAGTGCTACAAATATTATTAGCACTTCATTAAAAGATAAACTGTTAACATATTACCTTGGGATAGTATATCAAACTCAAGCGCTTTCTATGTAGTCTCCTCTATTGTGATATGTATTTCTGATTACCTAAATACTGATAAAATCTACTTACGAGTAGTTAAAGGACGAGTAACAAATTTTGGAATCTCAGAAACTGAATTATACCTTCGAGGAGATTTAAGCCGAGTTTCTATTCCGATATTGCGTCGTGCTACTTTAAACTGGCGGGACGGGACGAACATATTTTATGTCGACTTCGAGCGGAACCCGCAATGTAGATTAATGTGCGCTGAGAAGCCTTTCCATGGTATAAATACACTCGGAGGGCGTGCCAAAACATTACCGCAACACCTCCTAGGGAAACCGTTTTCTAGTTGAAAATCCTTTATGTATAGTATTTTGATATTGATTTTCTCTGAACTTCAAGCAACTCTTCAAACAGCCGAAGGATGTACCACGTAAAAGTATACACAAGATTTTAAACTATTTCCTACGAAATTCGAATAGCATTTGAATAATTTACCGTCAACAAAAACATTTGCCACTTGCTTTATGTTAATCTTTTAATTTTTCATATCACTTTCCCCTTACTCGCGAAAATATTTCACAATAATTAATTATAAATCTTTTTTGATAAATAAACATATTCGTTTAAATTTTCATTTATTTGGTTTAAATTATTTAACTAATGCTTTTGCTATATGAATCTGCAACTCTTCCAGCTGCCAGCTGACTTGTCGCTATATTTCATATGCCCAATGTTTATTTAAATTTTTGAGACTGATCGGCCCAACGCTAGCAAGCAGGGGCAGACGTCACAAACGTTGATAGCTCATTGATGAATGATCTTGAAAATTATTGTTTTGCTAATGTTCCTTATGAGCCGAGTCAATTCCTTTTTTTTTAGTTTTAGTAGCTGTGAATGTATGATTGTCATTGTTGTTCGAAAAGTTTATAAAATGTTTGGCTGTTTGATTATTTTTATTTTTGGTACTTTTATTTTGGATTTTTTGTTTATAAATATTGCATTCAAACAACTTTGAACTTGACCTAAGTATGTGAAATGACCAAAAAAAAGTGCTTGTGAGAGTGTGCCAACTTTGTGTTAAAAACTATTATTACAGAAAATATATAACTCATTTTAATTTTGGGGCAAACTTTTGCTTATGCAACGAATAAGCAGTTGTGATTTATGTACATATACATATCTAAACATTACATGAGCTATTTGACGTCAGTAGATGCGCGGTATTGCATGTTCACAATCGAACATTTTACTCGAGAAGTCAGAAAATTTAGATTAAATAAAAAATAAATCTAAGGCGCGATAACCTCCGAAGAGATCTAAGGCCGAGCTTCTCTTCCAATTTGCGTCGTGCTCCTCTTGATTTTTCCCTACAAATTGGCCGGACGGGACCTACATGTTTTATGCCGACTCCGAACGGCTTTCACTGAGAGCTTTTCATGGCAGAAATACACCCGGAGCGCTTGCCAGACACTGCCGAGGGGCGACCCCGCTTAGAAAACTTTTCTTCTAATTGAAAAACCTTATTTCTAAAATTTTTATGTTGCTTTGCCCGGGAGTTGAACCCAGGGCATACGGTGTGATAGGCGGAGCACGCTACCATCACACCACGGTGGCCGCCAAAATTTAGATTACTGAAGAAAAAATGGAGAATTTATAACTGTTGTGATTGGGAAAATATCAATCTGACTTAAGGTACAAATGTGACTTCAGGATACTAACCACCTCGCTATCGGCAGATCAGAACCACAAATGACACTGAGGATGGAACATGCCAAAACCGGCTTATTCTGGCTGGCCGGCACGAATTTTGTAATTGAAATTTAAAAGTAACTTCCCGATAAGCTACAAGCTTGCAACATGGAATATAGTTCAGAACCCGATGACAATGCAATAGTAAGAAAAAAAACTCCGATAGGTGACGCATGGATCGAAATATATCGCCGATAGGTGGCGCAAGGATCGAGATATTCAAAAAAAATCGCATTTGTGGTCCGATTTGGTCCATATTTGGAACACATAATACATACATGAATAGAAAGCGGCCTGTGGAAAAAATCGCCGCTAGGTGGCGCAAGGATCGAGATATTAAAAAAAATCGTATTTTTGGTTCGATTTGGTCCATATTTGGAACCATAATACATACATAAATAGAAAGGGACCTATGATATCCGATTTGGCTCATATTTGGAAAAAATATTACATACAGTCCGGTAGAAGTGACATCAAAATATTTTGGAGTTCGAGGAGGGACAAGCATACGTGGCGCAGAATTGTATTGAGGACTTAGATTGTAACAAATTGTCAGGCAAGAGTCCTTGTAATAATGAGTCACTAAATGAACTAAATAGAATGAGAAATAATAGGCAACTTTCACGCGCAGAAGTTTGTAGCATAATAGTAGGAGTAGTAGTAGTAGTAGTAGTAGTAGTAGTAGCAATAGTCTTTATTAAAATATTTTGCGTTGCTACTTAGCTCACGATTAAACCTTAATGGCACGCCCTCATTGGAGAAACCACTTTGGGGAAACATCAGAAACAGAAAGAGCAAAATGCAGTCTCAAGTTCTTCAGATCAATAACATTTTTTTGATTAAGTAACAGCTTTTCCCCTTTAACAACGAAATGTTTAATTTTTAGGATCAATCAAGAATAAAATTTGCGATTAATCAACAATAAACTTTACAATTAATCTTTACGATTAATCAAGAGTAATTTTTACGACTAATTTTTACTATTATTCAAGAAAAATGTTTGCGATTAATACAAATTAGGTTAGGTTGAACTGGCCGGTCCATGAGAACTCACATAGATTGAATGAGGCCGTAGTGTTGCCAGAAGTTTATTTAACGACCAAACTGAAAAACCCTATCAAAAACCACGACCTATGTTATAAAATAACTCCGTCCTCTTGGTAAATACTACACACTTTCTAGGACTTATGCCATTTGCCGTTTCTAGATCTGACAGCTGTATCACTCCTAATAGCTGGAGTATTAGCCTGGCAAGCGAAAGGCACGAGCACAGAACGAGCTCGATCGTGTCCTCCGCCAACCCGCACTTCCTACATCTGCTATCACTGACCAAGCCTAATTTAAAGGCATGTGAAACAAGAAGGCAGTGTCCGGTCAGACTACCCATCATGAGTCTACAGCCTTCTCTTTTTATGATAAAAACAACTTTGTTGGTCCAAGGTTGTAAGACCTACATATAATCCTCGACACTTTACAGCCCCGCGCTTGAACCCACGCTTTTTCCGCTTGGTCGATCATGTGTACCTCTCGTCTTCTCTTAATCTCGCCCAATCTAATCGGGACGTCTACGGAGCAAGTTTCAAAGTTTGCGCACTTTTTGGCTGGTTTATCTGATTTTTCATTCCCATCTATTCCCATATACTTTGGGACCCAATATAGATGTATGCTTCTCCCTGCCCCGATTCTTTCCAGAGACTGCTTACACTCTAACACACTTTTAGATCCTGTGCTATGCGAGATTATTGCCGTATGTGCTGCTTGGCTGTCGATATATAAATGTTAACAGGGCTGCAGTTTAAGCTATTTCCTTCCAGTGTTTCTACTGCTTTGGTTACGGCTAATACTTCCGCTTGGAAACTACTACAGTGATCTTGCCGCTTGTAGGATCTGTTTATTTCCGGATCATAGAATTAAGTTTAGTTAATTAAAAAAAGTTATTTATTTTACCTATTTATGTTCTATTTTTCTTCTGTTTGCAGGTAAATATGAACAGACGCATAGCTGGAACATGGCCTTTGAAGACTAGAAAGTTACGAGGCAACTTCTAGAACAGTAAATCCATGTGTGTACTTTAGAAAGTCAAAACTGGACCACTTTGTAGTGACAGTAACAGGCTGTATGTAAAATATTTCAAGTTCTTTAGTTATTAAAACATGTCGGAATAATAAATGTATTAAAGCTCCGTTAAACGTGATTATCTTAGTACATTACCTGAAATTCTAGTAATATAAACCCACTTCACGTTGGTCGTGTACACCAGAACATGCTGCAGAAGAATTGTAAAAAAAACATAAAACAACAGCAAACCATTGATTTCTTGGTCAGACAATTGTGGTTACAGTAGCGAAACCACAAAATAAAACAATCAAAAACAACAAAGAAAAAAATCAAAATTGTCACAGGTAATTACAGCAGTTTTTTTCCACACGAACATTAACCATTTTTCATAGTTTTTTCGTGCAATGTTGTTACGTGCAAATTGTGATTTTTCGAAAAGGGTGAAGACCTCAAACAGCAAAATAAAACGTGAAACAAGTTTTACTTACGTCAAATGAAAAATTTCGAACAACACTTTCTAATGTGAAAAAAGTTGTGAGCGAAATGACAGGGGTAAATATGCAACTATGGAAAAATAATATACTTATGGCCTCCAACAAAACACTAAAAATATTAATACTAAGCAGAAAACAAAAGACTTAATTAAATCTTGGCAAAAATGAACTGTGCAAATTTACAAATCTTGAACAATGTGAACAATCAAAGCTAAACGAAAATAAAAAACAAACTGAAAATAAAGAGAATACTTACCGCTTAAGCGGTTATGGCCGTCCAACAAGCCGCGCCAGTTAGCAGAGCGAAGGTCACACCAAAGAAATTTAAATAGTTTTCCACCTGGTTCTTCTAGCCTAAAGGGGGCCGCCTTCTTCCTCTATTTTCATAGGCGGATTCATATAAAAATACTTTCTTAAATCTTCTTCGGTACTCACCGTTGCCAACGCATAGATGTTCGTAGATCTTTCGAAGAACTTTTCTCTCGAACACTCCCAGAGCCACTTCATCTTATGCTGTCATGGTCCATGCTTCTCCACCATATGGCAGGACGGGTACTATGTACACTTAAAGAAATGGTGCTAGTAAAATCTACAAATCGGTTCTGTTGTTCTTGAGTTAACGGATATTCGGTGAAATTGATCGAATTATGGTTAATTCGACCGAGTTCTTTGTCAAGCGAACAAATTAGTTTAGTCATTTCAACAGAAGAGAAGTTGTCGCTCTTAAGTTAACAAAATTCTGTAAAATTGACAGATTCCTAATCAATCTAACTGATTTTTTTGTTAACACAACTGACTGGTCATTTCAACAGCGTTCAACAGTCAATACATGAGCAAATTTCAAAGAGAATTTTACGCTCACTGCGCTCTCTACTTTGTACTTATGTATGCTGTGTGACATTTTTTTTTACCCTATGAGATAAAACCATCCTAGTACATATTTGTTCCCAAATTTGCTGTGAGCAAATGGTGCAACTGGCGGCCACCGGCTTGTGGTTGTAGCGTGCTCCGCCTACAACACCGAAGATCGTGGGTTCAACTCCCGGTCAAAGCAACCTCGAAAATTTAGAATCAATGAAAAAAAAATTTTTCTAAACGGGGTCGCCCCTCGGCAGTGATTTGGCGAGTGTTTGCGTATATTTTTGCCATGAAAAGCTTCCCAGTGAAAATTCATATGCCTTGCAGATGCCGTTTAGAGTCGGTATAAAACATGTAGGTCCCGCTCCCACCATATTGTAGAAAAAATTAAAAGGTGCACGATGAAAATTGAAGAGAAGCCCGAAAATCTTTCGGAGTATGTGCCCTGCATTTGTTTATTTAATAGTGCAACTGAGTTGTATAGCGCTATCTGTCCATAGCTCCTGGATTTGCGCCCTTCTGCTTTGATGTATGTTCCAAACCAATCCAATAAAATGTGTTTATTTTATTCAGCTGAGCAGAGCTCACAGAGTATATTAATTTTGTTCGCATAACGGTACCCCAACGGTATAAACTAATCGAGATAGATATACGACTTCTATATATCAAAATGATCTGGGCGAAAAAAGAAATTCATTTTGCCATGTCCGTCCGTCCGTATGTCCGTAAACACGATAAATGAGTTAATTTTGTAGAATCTTAATGAAATTTGGTATGATCGCTATTTAAAATCGGAAACGAAATCGGACTATAACCACGCCCACTTTTTCGATATCGAAAATTGCAAAAAAACGAAAAAGTGCGATAATTCATTACCAAAGACGTATAAAGCGATGAAAATTGGTAGGTGGGTTGGCCTTATGACGCAGAATAGAAAATTAGTAAAATTTTGGACAATGGGCGTGGCACCGCCCACTTTTAAAAGAAGGTAATTTAAAAGATTTGCAAGCTGTAATTTGGCAGCTGAGTATGTAATGTTCGATTACACCCGAACTTAGCCTTCCTTACTTGTTTCTAGCTAAAGAGCTCAATCCAAATCAGTCCTCTTATTCAGGAAACAACATACACAATGAGCAAATTTTTGGTTCACTCCTTTACGGACTCACAAAAGTAAACTTCTATAAGTAGGTATGTATTTCTCAAATAACCTAAATCGACAGATGGTGCAGATTCTTTGCTTTGCCTTAAATAAGTATTAAGTAGAAAGAAGCGAAATACGCGAATACAAATTGTGCTAGCGGATGAGAGTGACTACGTCAATCTATGGCCTACTCGTCAAATTTTTTCCACTACGCGTGCTAAACATATTCGACTACGTCACTTTTTACTTTGTTTATCCAAGAACGCATAGGAAAGTATAAGTTAAAATAGACACACACATCTAAAATAAGTGTAATAGGTGTATGAAATAGAGCATAATTAATAATTATGAAAAATGGAAATGTGTTGAAAGTAGGAAAGTATAAGAGGCAATGCAAAAAAACAACACAAAACAATATAAGAATATAATGTACGAAAGAAACAACAAAGGAAAGTAGTAATGATTGACCACTATGCGCTTGCTACATTATCATGAAGAGGGTTCGTGGTTCTGTTGGCTACACTCTCAGTCAGATTTTCGTTGCTTGCCATGTGGCGTGAAGCGGGAAAATTTTAGACGCCATTTTGTTGCAGAGCTTAATACTTATTTATTAAGTTATACATGATTTTGCCCAAGTGTATTTCACTTTGTTTACGTACATACACAAACAAAAATGTGTCAACGCACGTGTTACCATTAGTCCGCTCCAAAGGTTTCCATAACTGCTGCGGACCCGTTAATTGCGCTCCTCTGTACTTTTAGACTTTAGGGTACTTGCGCGCATTAAAACACCCTAAATGAGACATGGAACTCGTTGCATACAATGTTGCAAGCCAATTGCATTTTTATCTGTTTAAGGGCATATGTGTGTGCGTCGAAAAGTTACCACAATTACGTTATAAGCCAATATGTAGTTTCCACGTGCGCTTTTTTCTCTTGGCATTTTTTTATGTGCCATCAAATTTTTGTTATAAATTCCAGTTTTTTTTTATTTTTTGTTTTTATTTGTTTTCATTAATTTTGTGGTAGTTGTTGCGTGTGTAAGGGAAGATATTGTCTCATCGTACCGCTAGTCTTATGCTGCCACCTTGCACATACCGTTGCGGTTATTGTACCAAACCATTTCGCTAACGGCACACATCACACGCACCTTTTTGCGGTTGGTTGATTTTTGATTGTTGTCATGTTGCATTTGTTGCGCTGTATTTGTTATTAACGTTGTTGGTGTTGTCACATAATATATCATTTTTCATAGGTATTATTTTGGCAGATTTTTCTCTGGTACGATGTTTGTCCTATGCTGTACGTCAAAGCGTATTCTTTGTTATGATATTATTTTAGATATTCCAAAATTAATTGTTGCTTGTTTTAATTTAGATCTTCAAATGCCCGACACATAGCTGATTCCCGAGTAGGGTAGCTAAATAATTCAGATTTTGGGTGGAGATCGTTGGTCTCTCTCGTTGTGTTCCTCACGTTTGTGCGTGCGTTGGTGCAACTGGAGCCAGCCGTACCTGCCCCCCGCCGCCTTGAGACCCCATCTTAAGACTGCATCGGTTAGACATTCATATGCACGTCGGCACAAACCGCACTGAGACTCAGAGAATCTTGGTGCTCGAAGGATACTCAGAAAAGCTATAGCGGTCTCCTAAATTTACTACCACCGGAAACTTTGAATTCCAAATTAGCTTAGTATCCTCGCAAACTGCGGTTTGAGGACGGTGTTAACACTATAATTTCAAGTAGGCATGATTGGAAGATGCGCACGGTTCCAGCTAACAAAGGCATACTAATCTACACCGATGGCTCCAAAATGGACTCACGTGTGGGTATTCTCAAGAGATATCTACGCCATTCAAACTGTTGTCATACTGTAGCGTGTTTCATGCAGAAGTCCTGGCAAATCACTCTAGTTTCGGAGCATAACTGGTATCTATCTCTTCTGATAGCTAAGCAGCAATAAAGCGCTAGCTGCACCATACACTAGCTTCAAGCTAGTAGGGGCATGCAAGGAACTTACAGCTGTGTTAACTGACACTGTAGCTATACTCATTATCTGGGTTCCGGGACATAGGGGATGCGAAGTATTGACATAGTTGATAAGCTGTCACGTGGGCCTTAAGAAGATATTCGGAATTTTCACGTGAAAAAAGCTCAGAAAAAGCTGTGCAATTTCAAGAGCTACATGGCCAGACTAAAATGAAAGGAGGACAAGGAGTCTGCTGTGTAGATCTAGGGTCAACACTGGTATGCACTGTTCATTAGGCTTTAGGCCACTCATGCGGAAAATATGGATATTCCGCACAATAACCACTGTAGGAGTTGTAAAGACATTACTGCAAAAGAGACTGTTGAGCATTTTCTGTGCAAATGCCCTGCACTAGCTAGAAAGCGTTTAAGATTCTTCGGAAGCCCCCTTTTGGAAAATCCAAATATTCTTCATTTTACAAATGGCTCGGGCTAGTTGTAGTACATATTCGATGTAGCACTCAATAAGTTCAAACAAGTTTTATTGCATCAAAACGAGTCTTTGATAATGTTTTCTAATTGCAGATGATATTGGCCAGCCACTGGATATTTCATGTTTCTCTCCGTTGAAAATCTCCAGATGCGCAATCTTGAGTTTTCTTATCACACACCTGCTGTCTCTTCCCTAGCCCTCGATTTAAAGCTGTCAGTTGCAAACATTTATGGGTGTTTACCATGATCTGCCCAAGAAACGCCTGAAACTTTTCGTTTAACCGCCTTTCAATGAATAAAAAAATATATTTTGCAATTGCTTAAATCTAAGCAGCTTGATAAATTTTGCCAAAAGGACATAAAAAGCAGCTTAAGAAAGTTGAAAATGTATTCCTTGCACGCAAGAATTTATTACACTATCGTGTCTTTATTTGTTGATTTTGGTGGATTTTAATGCAATATTTGTAATGCAGACCATTCCTGCGCAACTTCAAAGGTCTTTAGGGATTTCCTGCCGCTGGTTGGCCATCATCTACACTAACTTCCTCAGGCTTAACTATATCCCTAAGTCGTGGCACACGGTTAGGGTCATCTTCATTCCGAAGGCCGGCAGGAGCTCTCATGTGTCACCTAAGGATTTCAGGCCAATCAGTCTCTCGTCGTTTCTTCTTAAGACGTTTGAGCGGCTGATTGACCTGTACCTACGAGAAAGGATACCTGGGGGGTTACTGTCGGCTTCACAGCATGCGTACTCCAAAGGCAGATCGACGGAAACGGCTCTCCATTCGATTGTAAAGCAAATAGAGGGGTCTCTAGAACATAAAGAGTATGCTCTGGGTGCCTTTCTAGACATCGAGGGGGCTTTTAACAATGTCTTACCGGGGGCAATCGAAAGAGCTCTGGTGGGTTTAGGAGTCGAAGCGGCTCTGGTTGAATTTATTAGCAAACTTCTATGCGGAGAATTGTCGCAACGGAGTGGGGAGGAGCCATAATAAGGAGGAAGGTGTGCAGGGGCACGCCACAGGGGGTGTCCTATCTCCTCTGCTCTGGGTTGTGGTAGTCAACGAGCTTCTTGTGGAGCTGGAAGCCAATGGTTGTCTGGTGGTTGCCTATGCAGATGACCTCGCTATCCTAGTCAGGGGCAAATTTCTGGGCACCCTGCGCGATGTTCTGCAGGGATACCTGGATACTGTGGCTAGGTGGGCTGAATAATGTGGATTGGCGGTCAACCCGGGAAAAACAGAATTGGTTCTTTTTACAAGGAGATATAAGATACCCGACTTCAGAACTCCTTCGATTGGAGGGGTACCGTTGGTACTTACTGACAGGGTTAAATATTTGGGAATTGTTCTGGACAAGAAGCTGTCCTGGAGGCCCAATGTGGAAGATAGGGCCAGGAAGGCCGCGGTTGCCTTGTACTGCTGCAGGGGGGCTATCGGAAAGAGATGGGGGCTCTCGCCAGGAGTAGTACACTGGCTTTATGAGATGGTGGTCAAACCGATTCTGCTATATGGGGTGCTGGTATGGTGGAAAGCACTGGACACGGCGAGCACCTCCAAAATGCTAGTGTCAGTACAACGGACGGCGCTTATCGGTATCAGTGGCGCTATGAGAACAACACCTACCTTGGCACTGAATGTCATGCTGAATATACATCCAGTAGATATTGCGGGAAAGGCAGCCGCGGCCCGGTCGTTGGTCATGCTTCGTGATATGGGTTATATGCTTTCTGATTTCGGACACTCTAGCCTTCTTACTAGTTTCGACTTTATCCCGGACAGGACGGACTATTGCATGCCGGTGGCCGCTCCCTATACAACCTTCACCCCAGTCATTCCCCCGAGGGAGGAGTGGAGAAGAGGAATTATCTGGGGCATGGGACCGGTTAACTTGTTCACGGATGGGTCGAAGTTGGACGGAAAGGTTGGCGGGGGGGTCTTTTGTCAAGAGCTAAATGTAAGCCGCAAGTTTAAGTTGGCTGAACACTGCAGTGTATTCCAAGCGGAAGTTGCTGCGATTAAGGATGCGGTGGATGAAATGCTATCCAGCGCTACTACGGTTAGGGAATTTAACATCTACTCTGATAGCCAAGCGGCTATAAAGGCCTTGAGCTCAACTACAGTGCGATCGAGGGTGGTCTGGGAGTGCCTGACCTCACTTGCGATTGCATCGAATTATTTTACAATTAAGATTATCTGGGTCCCGGGTCATAGTGATATTCCGGGTAACTGTCAAGCGGATCTCTTAGCCCGAATCGGTACAACTGAACCGGATGAAGATGGCTGTAGGGATTTCGGGATTCCGCTAGCCACCTGTGGATTGCTCTTCCATAGCTGGGCCTCGAGTCAGCTCAGCAAACGTTGGGCGGACACTACGTCTTGTAGGATATCAAGATCTTTCTGGCCGAAAGTGGATGGCAGGAGGTCTGCTGAAATAATTGGGTTCACTAAGGCTCACCTATCAATGGTCATTGGGGTTTTGACAGGGCACTGTCCCATGGGTATCCATGCGGTACGTCTCAATATATTGGAAACTCCATCCTGCTGCAGCTGTATGGAGGATGATGAGGTGGAATCACCAAATCACTTTATGCTTGACTGCCCAGCTTTTGCCAGAACTAGGCGAAAGTATTTCGGTCGTGACTCACTTGGATCTCCCGAGGAGCTATCCAAGGTTGAGATCGGGATCATTCGGAACTTTATCGTTGCTACCCAACGATTCTCTAAGTAGTTATATCTACGTCACCGTTAGTTTAGTTTATTATATGTGGTATCACAACGGACCGTCATGTTGTCCAAGTGAGCTTCCTCTATCAGGGAAGCTACCACCCAACCTAACCTAACCTAATGCAGACCAAAGTTCTGTTCTTTTGATACTTAAACAGGCAGTTCGCATGACTGTTGTTTTCCGCTAGTATATAATATTTTTTGTTGTGCTTTTTTGGATATGAATTTATTTATATTTTTGCTCATTTTTTGCGATTCGCCAAAAATAATGGCATGTGCTTTCCATATTTGCTGCTTTTAGTTTTACGACATTTACTAATTTATAAAAGTTTAGTATAAAGAGAGGTGATTGACCCCTGCGCACTCTGATGTGTTGTCGGTGCAGAGAAGGAAACATTATATGCCTGTTGTAAGTCTGTATTTGTTCTCAAATCCCTCGATAACTACCCTCAGCGAATCGCAAATAAATTCTTAATGAACGCAGAACAGTAGCATGAAAATACGGTACTAGATCTAGTTCTGTCCCTTCACAGTGCTTTCAACTAACACTTTTAACGTGTTGATGGGTACGAAATGGTAATTGCTTCCCTTTGCAGCCCTTCTGAAGGCGTTCCTAACTTCTTCAGTCGTATACTCCTTTCATCGAATCGCACTATTTCCGAACTAACGCAGAACTATTCCATTAACAGATGGTACTGGTACTAATTATCTCCCCTCGCAGTTATTTCAACTGACACTTTTAACGTGTTGATGTCCTACGAAATGTTAAATTCAACCTCTTACAGACCTTTTGAGCGCATTTTTAACTAGTTCACTCATAGGTGGTTGTGAAATAGTCGCATCCTTTTATTAATTAATTTGAATACATAAAGCTTAGACTTCAGCGCTGCTGGCACAAGTGGGGTTACCAACTGTCCCGCTCTGCATCCGATTAGCATCAGTTCGGAGGTAGTCACTAAACCTGTAATTGGAAGCTGTGGCTTTTCGTGACTGTCTGCCATTTTGGCTGAAGGGTACAAACGGTAGTTTTCCAAGATTTTGGTATTTCACTTGCATAAGATGTATAAAGCTAGGGACAAGTGAACTGTACTTGATGGCTGAACAATGAATGTAATGTCCCTCGTTGGCACACAAAAACACCTTGGCTCCGTTTAACTTCCAGGAACAAACAAATAGATTTCGGTAGAATAATAGGAACTGCATGTTTTGCATGACAATGTCTGGAATAAGAAAAACTCATGGGAAATCCCGTATTACAACTAAGTGATGCGGAATCTCAGGGAATGAATGAGGCCCGGTTCACGGATGAATACAAATTGAATGACGGAAAAACGGGGTCTCGCATATATGGACCAAACTTCAAGAAATCGTTACCAATGGGATGCTGCCCCCCTATGTATATGCAGAAATCCATGCAATAGATGCTTGCGATAGAGAATGTCGGCTTATTATCGAGGATTATCCTCATTATGTCAGACAGCCTGGCAGCCTTATGTGCCGTGCAGTCTTACACAATTACTTCTTAACTAGTATATGAATGCATTGGAGTGCTATATGATCTCAAAGCCAAAAACAATGGCATCAAAAACATGAATGTAATGAACAGGGAAACAAAGCTGTTCAGACTACACTGGATTGGATTGAATGCCCTCGACAGAGGCAGGCCAGGTAATGTTTATCCTAGCTACGAAAGCATCACCCAAACTCATTAATCGAAGCAGAAACGAAGTGGAACACTGTAGAATGCGATTTCACCTAAGTAAATTAAATCTATCAGATACACAAATTTATCGCTTTTGTTGAAACGCCGGTTCAATGTCCACTTCAACAGCAGGTTTCTACGACTTAGCTTCAAAATCTAAAAGCTGTAAGTGGTTGTTTCTTTTATGGCAGTGCGTGATTTATTTGCAGGTAGAAGTCAGTGCTTCCAATTTGTTTGTCTTTCGGCTAAAATTTTCCAATCTCTTCGGCTTGAGCCTTGACTTTGCGAGCTGAAGACACAAATACAAAATTTGATGAAGAAGGCATTAACTTAATAAATTCCTAATCTGTTCGTCAACCATTTTGTTTATCTTTTTATTTTTTGAGGTTTTTTTTTAAATATTAAACTCGACAGCCTTTAAATGGTTGTAGGAGAAAGTATCGGCCGCTCTAGAATTTGTTCATATGTACCCATTTTCTAAGGGAAAAATGTATGTATAGTTTACCCTTTTTTCTTGTATTGTAATATTCGCGCATTTCCTATTTTTTAGGGCAGTTTTCTCAAGTGAACTATTTTTGGTGCTATAGTACCTAAGGTTTGTTTTCTCATCGAAACAGATAAAATTAAGAAAATGACCCTTACTGTTATTGATTAAATTGCGCTTTAAGTAAATTCTTCACATTCAAGTAAAAAGACTCGTTTAACTAAAAGCGTTAAATTCGTTTGCTCCTAAATGCTTTATGTGTCACCTTTGTCGCGTGCCAGCTCACTCTCCTTCCGTATATTATATTATCCCTATTTTGCGTTTTTGCCTACCACCATCGAGTTCCCTACATTTCGAAGCGCTTTGAACTCTTCAACATCTTTTCTTTGCCCTTCTTTTAAACCAGATTAATGCCGCTTTTAATCCAAATCGATAATTGGCATATAAAGCATGTCATTGATGTACAAAAGCGATAATGTTATAAATATTCTATATATTATAGAGTTTTCTTGTATCGTAAGGGAGAAAGGGCAAACAACAACACATTTTCAATCACTGACCGACTAAAGGCACTAACTTTGTAAAATCAAATAGTTTTTTTTCGTGTTCCATTTCGTTTTGCTTTTGCTACTTCCTTCATTCGATTTGATTGGATTGATCGCATTACGCAATGTAATTTAAAATGTAGCACTACTTACTTCATGCCAACTTGCCGCACAATTCATGGCAACTTCAGTAGCAGGTGTTTAACCCTCTATGCCGCTACGGCACATAGTACGTATTGGCATTGTTAAGCTGTAGTTACCCAAGAACGTACGTACAAAAAACGTGTCAGCTGATACGAACTATCTTATCAATGTGCAATTTAAATGAATACTCACCGACGTTCAACGCACGTACGTACGTAGCCCGGAACGCAGAAATCAAAACAATTTTAATTTTTTCCGTAAGAACGTGTCAGCTGATCGCTCTGTCACTGGACAGTGCCTAGTAAACTTTTGCGCGCTAAGTTTTGACCATTTGCAGTTTTTATGCTAAAACACCTAATTAAAGTTTGAAATATTGTGGAAATAATTCGAAATGATTATGTAAAAGTACAGATTATAAATATGTAATCTATTTATACTTATTTAATATTAATTCCAGCCTTTTAAAACATCAAAAATTAAAATAGGAAAAGTTGATGTTTACATAAGCATGCATTCAAACATGTCAATGGCAACATTTCTTCGTTGGCACTACGGGCATAAATTTCGCTCAAACGTGTGTACGTACGGCACACGTCGGTGCATAACTGCAGCTTAAAGCAAGTAAGAATCTTTTTTTTCAAGAGTTAACTCGTTCTATATTTAAGCGAGTAGTCGCGTCGGCATGGAGTACGAATATTAGCGACTTCATTTGGTATACTTAAGTATTTATATACAGGGTGTCTTGTAAAATTTGCTAACTCGCGAAATTCAAAGTACTTTTTCTCTAACTAACTTTATTGTGTGTTTGCAATCAATTTGATGTGACTATTTTTTGAGAATTTTCAATATCTTTCACTTCACAGGTAGAAATCAGTGATTCTAATTTGTTTGTCTTCTGGCTACAATTTTCCAATCTCTTCGACTGCTTTTACTTATGTGCATGTATTATTTCCAATATTAGTTTTCGACACAAAGTTTATATAACAATGATTCTTTGGTGAGCCCGTGGTCGCCCGCCATATTTTTTTTTGTACGAAAAACTACGGTAAAGACTGGTTTGGTCAACCGCGGGCGCTCCATGGTGTGCAAAAGAACATCAATACGTACATATACTAGATACGTACATATACTACGGGGTCTTAGGATAGCTTTGTGGCTAAAAGTTTGTCCATACGGCTCCTAATTGGGGCTTGAACTAATTCACTTCTTTGTTCGTGAAGCGTCCTGTGTACACGGTGTTTCTTTCTTCAATCTCCATTCGTTTGGCAACAGCAAATTCTTCTTTATTGCTGTAACTTCTTCATACATTTTTTGTATCCAATAAAATCTTTAAGGTATAATTTTCCTAACAACTTGTTGCTTAATTTTTATTTCTTTGTCTTTATTTGTTTTTATGCTTGATTTCATCTTTCTGTCAGAGTTCTATAAAGTTTCGCTTAAATGATAAAATTAATAGGGTTTAGCGTTCTCAACTGGGTTCGTAATAAACTAACACCGGCCTGGTTCGAACTAGTTTGTTTTGCGAAATTTGACGTAGTTCGGCACTTCGTTCGAGGCTGAATAAGGATTGACGGATGGAAATTCGAATGAAATCGTATAAGACTTTAGTTATGTATGTACCTTACTTGTTTCGGTTCTAATAAAAGAGGTTCTAACAGATACTTTTTCATATAAGAAGTTTCTTTTAGAACGACGATATTAAATGACATGACAAGTGAACGATTAAACGGAATCTCAACTGACCTAAAGTCCGTCAACGAAAATATTACGGCGGGTTTTAACTTCCGGGTGCAGAAAATAAGATATCCTTGAAGGGAGGAGTAGGAAGAAGGCCTAGACAGTGGTAGGCGCATTACAATTCACACAGAAGAATGTATTCGAAGCGTCTGCAGGTAAATCAATCATACCGACTTCCTGACTCATGCAATGTCTTCTAGGTGGAGGTATATGTGGACATGTCCTTGGGCTAAACAAATCTGCAGTGAGAGTATTCACGGGTCTCATCACAGGTCATTTTGCTATTGCATCAATGCTCCGATGATAGCGCATATCAACAAAGGCCCTATCCAGCAGTTGTCTGGATGAGAAGAAAGAGAAGTCGATTCATCACTCTGCCGATGTCCAGAACTGTCTGGACACACGGGTTTTCGACAATCTGGCAAAGGTTGGGAAAGTGGATCTTTCACTCCTACTTAAGTTCATCAGAGGAAGCAAGTAGTTCGTTGAGCACTATTAGGAACTAATCTGATTGGACGAATGAGCCGCCACCCGACATTCACTTAGAGCACTCACAGTGGACAAAAATTTCTCCTAGAGGAAGTGTGGGACCATTACCTGCAACAAAATTAAAATTTTCTTCGTATATACCTCCCTTTTGTTCTAGCCGTGGTAAGATACCCAATTAGATAAGCATTTTCTCATGGCCATTATCAAGTATCTTCGGCGGATATTTCTCAAGACATTTAGTTAACAATGCTGGATATGTTAAAAAAAATTTTTTTCCCCAAAGTCTGCTGTGTATGGAAGGACGTCCTTGCTGTAAGAGCATGAGGGTGTGATATTTATAAAGGTGTTTACTTTGCTACGTGTGGCAGGAGGGAGAGGTGGCGACCTCCAATGGCATGCCAATGTTAAAGGGGTATAAAATGTGTATAGGCGCAGTTTGCCCCTGCTACCACGGGTATAAGAAGTCTCATGCCTAGTGGCGGACCTGCCGTACTACAGAGATGTTATGAGGAAACATTTCTTCCCGGACTCCGAAAATGTCTTCCAAATGGTCTTCAAATTTCGACTATCCTCTTCTTCTGCGGCACAAGCTAAATACGTTTTGGCTCATGCAAATTGCTTTGACTATGCTTTTCCGAATGTCGATATACATTCACACTTATTTCGAAATTCAGAATATGCTTAGTAGCACCTTTCACCAATCACCCTGTATGATTATTGTTTGCCTCAGTATTACTGTTGCTACCACTTTATGGTCATCATTACTACGCCTGTATGACCGTTTGGTATGCTTTTGCGCCCTATCTACTACAAACATTTTGATTTTTTGTACCATCAGTTGCCTTCTCATTTAACCCCGTCAATTTCAATTTCGTTTATTGCGTTCATTTTCGATTTATTGCTTACATTCGCTCATATTGACATTTATCGATGTGTCAGATACATAAAGTTGAGGTTGTTGTTGGTACTTAATTTATAGCTTAATGTTCCCAATGCGCTTTTTCATAAACATACATATACCTTCCGCCCTTTCTTACGCTTTCTACGTCTCTTCCATGCAATGTGTTGCAATTCAATTAATTGAATATTGATTTAAAAAACTAAAAATAGGTAGGACACTTTGTTTATGTAGCGGAATAATGTTTTGTATTAAAAAATTTAAAAAGGTTTTTTTATGTAAACATTGTTATGACAGTTAATAAAAGCGAGTGTGTCATGAAAATGTTATAACAGTACAAGAACGCTATTCAAGAAAATATTAAAAGTTCTTGCTAAAAGTTAAACAAACTGCCTTCCATCGAAGTTTGCTGCATTAAAATTTCACTTTAGAAAAACTTCCATTGCTGTCCTCATTTCATTAAGTGGTCTATGTTGAAAAATCTATCAAATATATCGTTAAAGCTAATCTCCGTCCATCTTTATAATGTAATTTTTGTTTGTAAATATTTTCCCATTCTACAATTTGTAAAACAATTAATTTTAGTTGTGTTCTCCCTTGGGTGGTTGCTGCTGTTGTGGGAATATTTGATTTTAGGCTAATTGCAATATTTTCTGCTTCAAAATCAATTCACGTTGCTGCAGTGGCGTCGATTTGTTCCGCATTTTCTCATCCATCAGCACAACCTCTTTTTATTTGTAACATCAATAAACTTTTCTCCAAAACTTGCTGATAAGTAATTCATCTAACATTTTTCATTAAACAAAAATTAATCAATTTAGTTAATTTAGGTTTCAACGATTGCTTATAGTTGGCTCTGGCATTCAATGATTTTTATTTGTTTTCGTGGGAAAAAGTTAGAGCAAACTTTTAACTCAAGCCAATCATTCATTTTGTTGTAGCAGTAGACGAAATTAAAGGAAACGCGATTCTCCGCTGTGGTTTTAGTTAGATGATGAGATCATAAGTATTCATTAGATGCATATTTTAGTACAGATTTCTGTTCAAATATGTCTTAACTCAAAAAAACTCGCAGCAGAGCCTTCATTATTTTATGGGGAGTTTGTTTTGTAAGTGGTAGAAGCTCTCTGTTTTGCTAAAATGTCTTCATCCCCTCACTTCGACCTTTCGATCCATAAAAAAGAGTTCGATCGTTGCTAGAAAAAAAATCTGAAATCTTTGAGTTAAAGGGGTTAACAAACCATCAAGTTTTGCCATTTAAGGCAATTTTCAGTTAGTCACTTATCTATATAATACTAGCAGACCTGGCAGACGTTGTTCTGCCCTAAATTTGGCCTATCTGCATTTTTTAATAAGCTTTTTCCGTCTAACTCTGCCCTCCCCCACCCCTCTTCACTTTTTCCTGATCCTTTTATTCACTCCTCCTTCCGTCTTTTTCGCTTCATCTATCTCCATATTCGTCTCATTCTATTTCTTTCTCAGTATCCTTCTACTTCTCTCTTTTCTCTTCTCACACCTTCTTCTCATTCTTCTTCATCCCTTATTGCCTGTCCCAGAGGGTGGTATGTATTTTGTTCCAGTCCCAGTCCCAGTCCCACTTCGAGTCTCAGTCCCGGTCCTAGTTCTAATCCCAGTGCCAGTCCGTCTCTGGTTAACTTCCCGGAAAAAAGAATCGTAAATACTAATATAGGCAAATTTATATACCAAATTTTCAAAATTTGAATTTTTTCTAAAAAAGAATCATAACTCAAGAATGGCTAAACCGATTTGGGATTTCAAAATCAACTAACTATCATCTCTCCTTCCTGTATCTTTCCTAAAAATTTCATGGCAATATTTCTATCCATTCTCGAGTTATGGAGTGATAATCAAAATGTACACTTCTTTTTATATATATAGATTTCAAAGGAAGCTGTATGAAGGGTTACTATTCTCCAGATAAATTCTTGACTAGAGTTTATAAAAACGGGCCTTAAAGAGGTTTAGGCACAGCTTAATGTTTTTTGTTTGAAACTTTGTGGTTTCATTGGCTATTTTATAGCTAACAATGACCATGCAGATGCCAGTCAATAAAAATTGCTTAAAGTATATCTGTTCATCCATTCGATGAACAGTTATAATATTAATACTCCAAAGGGTATTAGGTCCTCTTTTTTAGTTACACATTTAGACAATTTAAAATAAAATACTTAGGAAAATATGATAGCAAAGTACATCTATTCGATGAATATTGTTTTAACGAAACTAGCAAAGCTAATTTAATAAAATACTTAAAATAGCTCTGTTCATACATTCGATGAAAAGATATATATAAACCCCAAAGAGTCTTAGGTACTATTTTTTATTAGCTGCAAACTTAGGCAATTTTAAATAAAATACTTAAGAAAATATTAATAAAAAAGTTCATCCAATCGATGAATATTGTTTTGACGAAACTAGCAAAGTTCATCTTTGTAGTTAATATACAAAAATTTAATTGTGTTAAAACAGCGGATATACTAATGATTTCTATAATCTAATAAAAAATTAATAATTATATATTTGCGAAACAGCAAATTTGTGTGACTTCACAAAATTCATCTGCATTATGAAAATTTTTTTTTGCTACCAAAAAAAATGATAAATAAAACTTAAGTAATTAATAAATTTGATTCCATGCATAATCCAAATGTATACTACTGAATTTTATCTGAAAGTGTATTTTCCGTTCTTAAAACTTGAAGAATACCAAAATTCATCCTTCTGATGAATACGTCTCAAATTGTGTTATACAGTTCTCTCTAAATGTATCATCGTATGAAATAATTTGGCGATTTGCAAAAATGCATCCTTTTTATTTATATGTCTTGAATGAAATATTGCTGTCCTCTTCAATTGAATGTCATGTAATAAAATAATTTCAAGACTGTCAATATAAATGCTTCTGAATCTTATTGTAACTTTACTGCAATCTTCTGCTAACGTTCGAATCACTAAACTGTTGAATAAATAACTCCAATATTGAATAATGGAAAAAATGGCCTTTATTAAAGTACTTCACAATAAATAATACTGCTATTGCTCACCAGATAGCGTCTTAATCAAAACTGATTGTAGCGCCTCTATCTGTCGCTGCCTTTTATACTTTTTGATTTCCTCGTTCGCATCTTCTAGGCGCTTCCATTTCCAGAATCTACTAGTTGGCCATCAGCTATCAAATTTCTCAGCTGTAACTACAATTGCACGATTTTATAGCTTCTCTCCTTGCATACTTTCAGGAGTATCTCAGATATATGCATGTGGTTGTGCGTTGCTTCTCAGCTGCGTATACGTACATATGTGTAGACATAATGATTGATTCGTTTATGTAGATACATAATGATTGATTTTTGGATGTGCATGCAAGGAGCTGCTTAGCATCGGCTTAGAGATGGCAGTACCCCTTAGTGTTGCTAATATTCGTAACATTATCATCGGATGAAAAACTGCCAGGACTTTGACAAAATCATCCTTTAGACGAATACGTCTGAAATAGTGTTCCTATCGAATTCTATCATCTAATGAAATAATTTGATAAATTTACGCAATGTGTAATACTTTCCTCTCGAACTATATCTTATAATGAAATAATTCATGAATTTACGCAAATTCACCCTTTGATGTATGCGTCTCAACTTTTGTAAAATGTTATGTAGCATTCTATCATCTAATGAAATAAGTTCATGACTTTCCAACCATTTGATATACACATACGTCTTAAATACTATCTACTGTCCTCTCGAGTTATATCATCTAATAAAATATTCTCATGACTACTAAAAATCCACCGGCTCTTGGAGTGTTCGAGAGAAAAATGGAGCTTTACGCATATATGAAGATAGTGTGCGAAAGGTTTCGCTAGCTAGGTCGTGTTGTACGAATGGACGAAGTTTGGTAGTTGAGAAAGGGTTAGACCTCCACTGAGTTGGGTGAGGCAGGTGGAGCAACACTTGACCTTCCTTGCTGCTCCCAATTGGCGTCAGTTATTGCGAAACAGGGGTGATGACGTGACTTGTTATAAAACACCCAAAATCTCTTAGGCGGTTAAGTGCCAATTAATGATGATGCAAAATCATCCTGATGCATGTGACCCTTCAATCCTATCATATGATGAAATAAAGTTTGTTAACTCAAATGCTATTAAGTTAATTTCATTCCAAAATGTAATAAGAAACAAAGGGTTTTTGTTATATCATTATCATCTAGCACACATCAGCAAATAGCTTTATTATTTACACCAAGCCCCGAACATAACCACATATATGTATGTAAGACTTCAACATAAAACTAATTGCAGAAAGTTAACTACGTAAAGAGGCAATAGCATTGCATTTTGTGGCCATTAACAAACTTGCTAAACAATAATAACATTAGCCAAGCTTTAGTCTATAGAAAAGGTGAACATGAAAATTAAGTGGAAAAACAACAAAAATATTTCTTATGAATGATGCATTAGGTTATGAAGTGGTGTATCTACATACACATGAATCTATGCGCCTTTAATTGTTATTGTTGCTACAATTTAAATCGACAAACAGGCTGACAGACCCACAGACATATGCAGCTACATAGCTCCATATTCACACGCGACTTTTGTAACAAGTAATGTTCCAAGTAACTTTGTTTCTACTTGCAACACATATTCACATTTGTAGATATTGTAATTCTTGGCAACACCAAAAGAACAACAACATTAATAACTACACTTTTTCTTCTTGCCGGCCGCATTTCTCTTGATGGCAAAGTCTCGTGCTGTCCGTAAACTTATGGGTTTGGTTTGACTTGCTTGTGTTTGGAAGTGCGATAGCTGCCCTCTTCTGCTCACAATACCCTTTGCCCATTTAAAGCGCCTGGTCTTGAGTTGTCTTCGTTAAGATTAGACCATATATGGTCTCTGGTATTTCGAACATCTTGTTTATATGTTTATATGTTTTTAAGCTCAAACTTGATTATATCATTCTTCATTGTATTTACTCTGTATGTTCTTTATAGATTCTTTAAGAGACTTGAGCGTCTGCTTAACTGCGTTCGTCTTTCTTGTTATTTTCTGAATGAAGAGTAACTGGTTGGTTTTTAAATGCTGTGACTTTGAGTGGATTCTTTTCAAATGTGTTATCAAAGATGTTCTGTCTATAAAAGTTAAATGTGCTTCTTACTCCTCTTTCATTAAAAACTCACATTTGGTTTACTCCTCTGGAATCATAGTAAAAGGTTCTATATGGTTCGAATAATTCTAGATGTATGATCTCCACTATTCCGAAATGGTTCTATGCTTTGGTGCGGACAGTATTTAAAACCTGCAAAATTTTTGGGATCTGGCCATAAGACTGCCTGAAATCTCCTAAGTTTGAAGGAACTCACACGTTGAATTAGATCAGAATATGTTCAGTGAAAGCTATATTGTTTGAGCAGGTTTTCGTGGCAGAAATACATACCAAAGGTTTAATCCAACATGGTACCGCAGGTAGGGAAGATAAGCACGCTATCCACGTAGACCTCTAGTGTTTTTATCTTTGATTCCCACTCTTCCTTTTATTCGCTCCATCTCCCACTCCTACATCCTCCACCGCTTCGTCCCCCTCTTTTCTAGGACGTTGAGGAAGCGCACTCCCTTCAAGTGGCCCAATAAAACCAGCCTAATTCTGTTCATGTGTCCACACCCCGCCGTTAGACATAACGTCACGGAAGCGAAAGCGGATTTGATCGCCACTGCTTGACACATTCGGATCAGTTGCGTCATAACTAGAAAGGCTATTTTGTTGGCGGTAGTCAACAATCTATTTGTCACTAGGGGAACTTTATTCCTCATTCAAAAACTCTGTGTATAGAGAGCCATTCGCCGAGGAAAAACGAGGGCCTAGAAACATTATGTGCTCTTCGGTTTCCTACTCTATGCTATGTTTATGTAAATACTACTTGAAACCGCCGTGCCCACTCAATAGCTGCGTGAGTTGGTAGTTTAGTTCGCTGTGTTTCCGCTCATACCATTACTTCGTATTCCGAACTAACGTCCAGATCTGGCTCCCTTTTCTCTATTTATCCCACCGTCCTTGCCACCTAGCCATTCTGCGTGACCTTGCGCATTTCTTCTCATCTTTAGATGATCGCCCGATTCCAATGTCATATTGATATCAGATCTTCTGGGATTTCCGAGTTAATGGAAGGATCGCGTCGTCGGACACCGTTCGTTGCTATTATAGTAATTCGCTGCGCTGCTAATACATTTTTTGGTGGGTAATTTTAGATTCGTGCCATTTCAAGCTGGTTCCGTTGAGTATCTTCACCTGGGCTGCAGATGTTGGGTATTATTCTTATACGGGCTCTACTAACTTTAGAAACTTTCTATTTCATCGCCATGAGCCATTCCTTTATTTTTCCTACGACGTAATTACATGCTTGGAGCAGATACAATTTTCATAGCCGACAATTTGCGTGTCTCCAGGAAAGTCAGATTTGTAGTACACCAACATGCATCGCATTCTAGAGCGTTCGCTCTAGAATAGATACCTGAGGGACACCTCCTGCGTATCAAAGAGGAGTACTATGTCGCTAAAATAACTAACAATTATTCTGTACAGGAAAGCATTATGTCGAAATTAACCATCTCACATAGCTAAGCTTGAAAATGCAAAAAACGTTTTGAAATCGGTGCTTTCTGTGTGGAGTTCCATGAAATCTACATTCACTTTATAAGTTGCGTAGATTTCTGCCTAATAAAAAGCCGTTTGTTCCCTGCTTATGGTTCACCCTTTTCGTTGCATATTGTCGCTGTTAGTTAACAAAGTTTATTTACCAAAACATTCACGGATATTTGTTTGTGTGTGGAAAATAATATGCAATGCATTTATTGTAAAACATTCCTTTTTCCAGGTGGTTCAAGCCCTCAACTCCCGCCACTGCGTTCTATACACTCCATAGCTGCAATATTTTTTCTTTATTGTTCCTCTTCTTCCATTCGTTTCTTTTCTACCGTTTTTCAATAATACAAATTCTACTATAATTCATTCTACTATACATTACATTACTGTTGTTGTTTGTTTTCGACTTCATGCTCGAACTTACTTTGGCCCTCATTCGTAAACTTGCTTTTTATGTTGCCACAAGCATTCAAATAGTCTACAAAAACAATATACTTAGTAGATATGTAAAATGCAGACGAACAAATAATAATCATCAAAATGTACTGGTTAAACTATTGTTGGTACAAGTGAGGCTCGATTTGTTTTTGTTTTTATTTTTCTTCTTTTCTCCACATTTTGTGTTATTATTAAGCTTTTAGTAAAACACATTGCATTGTTTAGCTAAGGTTGGTAGTAGAACCGCAAAAATAGTATCACTAACTAACCGCAATGACTTGAGGTGTGAGTTGTGAGCTGGTATAGTCACCCAACGAGTACTTACTATGAATGCTAGTAGGGTAACTGAAGCGTTTCATATTGAATGGGGGAGAAAACTTAAACTAGACCAGTAATGTTTTTTGCAATTGCACTACGAACGCTATAATGATGGGCACGAACTTTGTTCAGCTTGAATTAGAACTTACGTAGTATGAGGAAACTTGAGTTTTATTTTATTATTTATAAGAAATTCCTTTAAGGAATACGGGCCATCGCACTTTGGTTATTATCAAATATATTTGTAGTACTTGAGTTTCGCCTGAGTATGTGTATTGTTACAAATAAAAAATTAAAAATTAACAAGTAAGGAAGTCTAAGTTCGGGTGAAACCGAACATTACATACCCAGCTGTACACTTGAAATGCTGTTGTTGTTTGTTTTGTCTGCTTAATAGTGTTACAAGGCTGCGCAATAATACATATACATATGGTTCTATTCTGAATTAATTTTTCTTCGAGTTATGGCTCCCGAAACAAGAAAATTGCTTAGTCATAAAAGGGGCGGTGCCACGCCCATTTTTTAAATTTGAAGTTTTTCCTATTTATTGTTATAAATCCACTTGGGAAATGAAATACCATTGATATAAAGCTCTTTTTTGCAAAGATATAGCTTATTTTATTCGTCCACGACCCTTTTAAAAATCTTTATATAAAAGTGGGCGTGGTCCTTAACCGATTTCGTTAATTTTTTCTTCAAAGCATTCCTTATAGTAAAGGCAACCTCTCTGCCGAATTTTGTTACGATAGGTTTAACGATTTTTGATTTATGATTAATAATATTTGTAAAATTGATTTTATCACAAGTGGGCGGTGCCACGCCCATTTTAAAAATTTTTTTCAAATTTTTATCAAGAGTCTCAATATCAGTCCACACGTCAAATTTCAACATTCTAGGTGTATTATTTACTAAATAATCAGGTTTTTTGTGTTTTCCAAAATGTTATATATATAAAAAGTGGGCGTGGTTATCATCCGATTTCGCTCATTTTCAATACCAATCTATTCTGGGTCCAGATAAGCTCGTGTACCAAATTTGGTGAAGATATCTCAATATTTACTCAAGTTATCGTGTTAACGGACAGACGTGACGGACGACGGACGGACATGGCTCAATCAAATTTTTTTTCGATACTGATGATTTGATATATGGAAGTCTATATCCATCTCGATTCCTTTATACCTGTACAACCAACCGTTATCCAATCAAAGTTATAATACTCTGTGTACAAGTACAGCTGGGTATAAAAATAATTTAAAAAAAATAAGGTATAAATAAAAGATAAAAAAGAATGTGAAAAAAATAAAAAGGGTGATATAAAAAAAAACAAGAATACAAAAAAAGGTCCCATAAAAACTAAAAAAATAAAAATTTAAAAAAGTAAAAATGATTATATCAAGAATAAAAAATAATATAAAAGGAAAATATATAAAAAAATTATATAAACGAAAAAATATATAAGAGAATAATATAAAAAAATTAAAAAAATAATATAAAAATAAATGGCGTAAAAACTAATATAAAAATTAATATAAAAAATTTAAAAAATTAGTTTAAATTTTTTTAAATAATAGTTAAATCAAAAAAGACTTGATAAAAAAAACAATATACAACATAAAAAAATAGAAAAATAAAATAAAAAAAAATAAAAAAAGAAAACACAAAAAATAAAACAAAAAATACAAAAGGAAATAAAACTTAAAAATAAAAGAAAACGTAAAGAGCAAAGAAAAAACAGAAAATAAATGTTTGAAAAACTAGAAAGAAAGTAGAAAAATTAAAATAACTCAACATAGTGAAATAATAAAAAATAACAAAAGTTATAATAAAATTATCAATAAAATATGAAAATAAAAAAAATTAACATGCGTTGTAATAACTAGAACTCACAGTTAATCATTAAAAATTTATAAAATTAAAGTAAGAGTCCAAGGAATAAATTGAGTTAGATACATTAAAAAAAATAAATGTTTGCCTTTAAGTTTATACCTTTCGTGGAATTTAAACATACATAAAAAAAATTTGACAAGAGATCAAAGCATAATTCCGGAAAAAATAGCAGCCACGTATAAAAATACAACAAAAATCAGTGAAGAACCGAAACGGCAGCAACAGAACAACATCAGCGACAACCAACAACAACAAGGGTTAAAAATGCAACAGCGTCATATAGAAAATAACACAATTATGGCCGCTGATTAGATGAGCGCAATGCAGTAGAAAATACTCTCTTAATAATACACCATAAACACATCTCATATATGCGCATGAAAATATAGGAATTATTTTTTATGTAGTTTTGTTTTGTCATGTTTAGTACTCAAGTTCATCTGCAAGAACCGTTAGCGCTCGCAAACTGAGGCCTACATTTTCAATATGCGATTTTCCGTACTTCTCAATTTGAGAAATTTCACTTTCTCTAACCCTTCTCAAACATGACATGAACGGCATGGAATCGAAAAACAATGGTCTGAATGTGAGAATGCTTACGCTTGATTCACAAAAAATTGTTTTAAGAAGAAGTTTATAGAATGTTTAGTATTGAATTTTTCTTATAATCTGTGCCGTATTTTTCGATCGGGTTACAGTCATGAGCTTTATGGATCTTTAAATGTTTAAACTTTGAGCTGGATATAAAAACATTTTCCGAAACAGCGAAGTGGTTCGTCCCCATTCCATTAATTAATATTTGCTATTCTTGTCTAGACAATTATATTTTGAAAAGGAAAGACGGTTATAAATGATATCACACCATTTGCAACCGTGTTTGAAGTCGATGCAAAGGTTTTCAAAAGATTCGAGCGGCCTTATCAGGCGTTGCCACGCGCTTTTTTCAAGATATTTTTATAAATGACGGAAATATCCAGTTAAGTATTGAATTATCTCATAATAATTTTTCATTTTGAAATAATATTTCTTTTTTGCAGGAGTAGTAGTCGCAGTCAGAAGAAGTAATATATTGAATTTCATTACATTTCTTTAAATGAAAGTTATTGCAAAAAAAAACGTGTGATGATGACCTCTCGACAAATAGGCTGACGCATAGACCGATGAGTAGATGAGCAATGCTAACATAAACGTTTTTTCGGTTGACTTAAGTAGGATATCATTGGTAGACGCTACCACCGATCAAATTTCGTAAAGTGTCCCCACCAAAATGACTATCTGGATCCGTCCATACTGTGGTCAGAACTGGTGTGAATCTCACTTTTCTTAAGAATTACTTACTTAATTGGCGCTTAACCGTTTAAACGGTTTATGGCCGTCCAACAAGGCCAATTGGTCACACCAAGGGAGTTTAAACCGTTTTCCACCTGGTCCCTTCAGCGGAGTGGGGCCGCCCTCTACCTCTGCTTCCATAGGCGGGTTCCGATAGAAAAATTTGTATGGCCGGAACTTCATCTTTCATTCGCATAACATGGCCTAGCCAGCGCAGCCGCTGTGTTTTAATTCGCTGGACTATGTTGATGTCTGCGTATAGCTCGTACAGTTCATCGTTAAATCTTCTTCGGTACTCGCTATTCTTAAGAATGCCAATATGACGTATCGCATGTGAATCCCAATAAACATTTAAGACTGAGTGTCATTAGAGCTCAAGTTGAGAACTTGCTTATCAAATCTCAAATGTTGTTTCTTAACGCCGGCTCAACTTGAGAGTCATAGCCATGAAGGGAATTTTTTCGTAGGGCAAGCAATTCGGTTTCTCAAGTTGAGAAGGACAGTTCTTTTGTGATGACGGCGACAAAGTATTGAGTGGTCAGCTTCGTTATTGTTGAGTTTTTAGACGGACGTTTTTGATTGCGGTTGATTTATATCACGTTGGTCATAAAACCAATTACAAACGGTCTATATAATAGCAAAAAATGTACCTTTTACACAACAACAGCAATAATAACAAATAAATAGTGTAATATATATCTATGAACTAAACTATAACAACGAGTTCACTGCTCAATTCAAAGAATGTTGTTCGATGGCCGCCAAACCACTGGGGCATAACGGCAACTTTGCGCTTGGTAACAACTCAAATCGAACAAAGCCATGAAAAGAACAACAGCAAACACGTTAAGGCTAAA
>JARSSU010043407.1:0-16346 GCA_029619165.1 Eurosta solidaginis | reverse complement strand
TACGAAAAAGGGATGAAACATGGTAATGGATGGTTTATTGACGCAAAATATAACTTTAGAAAAAATTTTGTAAAATGGGTGTGACACTACCATATTAAGTAGAAGAAAATGAAAAGTTCTGCAGGGCGAAGAGCCCTTGGAATCTTGCAGGATACTGTTCGTGGTATACATATATAAATAAATTAGCGGTAACCGACAGAAGATATTCTGGGTCACCTGGTCCACATTTTGTTCGATATCTCGAAAACGCCTTTACACATACAACTAAGGGCATTCCCATTTAAAGCCCTCATTACTTTAATTTGATACCCATATCGTACAAACACATTATAGAGTCCTGTTCCACCTTTATAACGATATCCCGAAAAGGCGTCCACCTATAGAACTAAGGCCCACTCCCTTTTAAAATACTCTTTAATATCTTCCATTGAAACCAATGTCATACAAACACATTCCAGGGTTACCTAGGCTCATTTTCCTACATGGCGATTTTCCCTTATTTTGTCTCCAAAGCTCTCAGCTGAGTATGTAATGTTCGGTTACACCCCAACTTAGCCTTCCTTACTTGTTTTTTTTAATATTGGAGCAAACTTTTATGAAATTAATTTAGTAGTTCTTCATAATAATACTGCTTCAGTCGGTTTCGCTAAAACTCAAAAACTGAAAGTTGGAGTAAGAGTGGAATTTGGAGCGGGGGTAGGAGTGGGGAGGGAGTTAGAGTGGGAGTGGGAGGGAGATAAATAAAGATAAGGGGTGGATAAGGAAAAATAGAAGTAGAAAATGAGAGGGAAGTGAGGCTCACTCCTTGAATGTACGCAAACAAATTTTGGGGCAGGATAAAGAAGGGGCGGGTACGCTAATATTTTACGAACTTTTTCATAACTAATTGATATGAAAAGAATGAAAACAATGTTTATGTGTTTTAAAAAGGGTTTTTTTTTAATTAACTAAAGCTCGCCCAGGCTCTTTGAGAAGAACTTCGTCGGCTTTTTATCGGTAAAAACCGATACCGAAAAGATATTGTTTTCGCTTTTATCGATAGCGAAGTATTATCCTCCAGTTATATGTTTGTTATAGGCTTGTTATCGCCGCTTTATCATCTTCTACTTGGCTTGTTATCGAGAGGTTACAAATGTGTCATCGATTTAAATTTAAGGTTTATCTTTTTTTCTTTACAAACGGTGAAGAAGTGAAATTCAGAAACATGTCCTAGTAACCATCGCCGTTTGTAAACTTTGCAATTTTTCTCTAATATCAATTTAAGTTTTATCTGTTTCATAAAAAATATTAATATATGTTTTTCCATAAAACGATAAGATATCGATTAGTTTTCGATACCAAAAATCGACAGTTTTCGATATCAGAAAAAAATGTTCGATAAAAAATCAATAAAACCCCGATAAAAAAAATCGATGCCCTTCGATATTATCTATTTTCATAAATTTTCAATAAATAATCGATAAAATTTCTATAACAAAACGATAGATCGTCGATAAAACATCGGTAATTCATTGATAACCTTCGTTATCGATAGACAATTTTATAACACTTCGATAACTCATCTATACATAGTTGATAGAACAAAATATAACAAAACGATAAATACCATCGCCCATAACCCCATCGACAACACACCGTTTACAACTTGAAAATTGATAGAACGTCTCGGTTTTGTTTCTGGTAGGTTGTTCCCACAGTGTAGTGAATAGATTAAAGCTTACATTCTGTACTCCCCATGCAGCATACCCCTACGACTACACTTATATGTAAAACACGCTTGCATTCTGAATTCCTCCATACTGCGAGCAAAGTTATTAACACATCAACACAGTAAAGCAAACTTATAAATATTACTGCAATAAAATTTCCTTGCTGTTAATCAGTCCACTAGTGAGAGCAAATCAACCACTGTTATGCTTTGACCGATTGACTGCACATTCATACATAACCTACATAAAACCTCGACCTTCTTCTCATTATTATTTGCACTTATGGGCTGTACGTGCCTTTACTAACTCATCGTAAGTATATTAATGCCATTGTATGCATCCTTCTCAACCCATCCTACAACATCTTCTAAAGCCTCATCAGTGCTTTGTCACAGCACTTAATTGTATTCGTGCAACTTCGTCCTTTGAGCTAAAGAAGAAGAAAAATTCGAAGAAGAAGTATCAACCAAGTATAAAGGTACAGCGTCATCGTCCTACTTTAGATATTTATTGCAATCACCGCCTGGGAAAAATATACATAATTGCATAAGACAAATGTCCGTTTGCGTACTAAATAAGTTTTGCAAAGTTAACTTCTATTGCGTTCACTGCAGTTAGAGGGTAAGTAAGTGAATTTCAATGCAGAGCTCTTGTTTGCCTTTCCTGTGTGTATAGTACCTCTGTGCGTTCATAAAATTTAATTCAATTTCAAATTTATGCATTTACCTTATTCACTACCTTCCTTCACATTGCTGTCCGTTCATTGTACTCATCTTCATGGAAAGTTATCAATTTTGATTAGTAGCAGGATGACATAGTCGGAAAGATTTTTATAACAAATAAAATTTATAGCGTCTGTCCATGTATGAGGAGGAGAAAATTATATTTCGTTGCAGATGTTCGGTTGCATAGTTGGAAATATTAAATCGTTAATAAATTAATTGTGAAATTGATGAAATCATTTTAGTAGTTGATATGAGCCCAGAGGTTATGCACATCTTTCTCTAATTAAAAACGATTGCTTGAAGAAAGTTACAAAGTAGAACCAAAGGTTTTAAGTAAATAAATCATCTATCACATCTACATCTAAAGGAGATCAAGTCCTCCTCCAACTGTTTCGCTCCACCAAATGGGGGTCTAGCATTTCCTTTGCTAGCTCATACGAACGTCATCCAATAGCTTAAGACGACCTACACTTCGTAGCCTTGTGCTTTTATTGTTTAATTATGTTCATATCTCTGTTGCTTTTCGTAGAAGGAGGAAATACTTTATGAACCGACTTAATATTTAAGCCTAGTGAGATTATTCGAGTTTAGCACTTGTTTCCTCGTTTAAAACGCAAAACTAATCTGTCACGGCTCGCCAAATTTTCTGCTCTTCGGACAGTATTTAAAATTATATCAAGTACGGTAAAAAAGACATAGATATTAATAACCCTCGGATCTGTTTGTCGCAGAAAATAAAAATCTTCGAGGCTGCAGGTATGGGGGGTTAACGAATTCGACCAAGTTGAGAAACTTTTTAGATTTTTCGTAAAGAAATTGATTTTCCTTCCCTCTAATATGCCAAACTACATGTTGCATCTGGAAACAGGCTTGCAGTCCCTATATTTACATACGCTTCGCCTACACATGCCCCTGTATCGCTCGTTGCTTTAGCCTATCAAATGACAGACTCCCGCGTATTCTAGCAGAGGAGACTTCCAACCTGGGGATTTCTTGGACTGAACTTGCTAACACCGTCAATGTGCCTTTCATTACGCAATTGCCATCAGCTAATATACAGTACTTCACTTCCTCGCTTCTAGAACGCTTAGCTGAGTATAATACAAATAGGTTCCTCGAAAAGGCTCGGAAGTCTACTACCCACGACCTTTACCCGGCCCTTGTGCCGTTGGAGAGTATGTATTTCACTGATGATTACAGTGCATATGCAGTTAGTCCGATTCTCCGGGCACTTGGAGGTTTGTTGAATCTAAACGCAAGAATCTATAAAAAATATCGTCTACACTTTGCACAGTATGTAACTTGCAGGAGCCAGAAGACGTTTTTAACTTTATTGGCACATATCCGATATATAACAACAATCGTTCGCTTTACTTTGGTGAAAGAACTTTAGATATGGCCAAGGTGGTTGCCAGTTTAAATGGATTTAACTTCGAGGCTCTAGCCAAGTTTCTCGCGGAAAGCTTTAAATTAGAGACTTATTATTAAATGAATTTTGTAACTCGATAGTATTTTATGTAACACGTGGTTCGATACACAACATACTCTGTTATTGTCGTTAGTATCTACTTTAATTTATTTATTTAAGTGTTTTGATGTACGAAAAAGCATAAGTCATACTCTGTATCTGATTTTTTGGAAAAAATAAATATATACTACTACTACAAACGACCTAGAGTTTCTCTTATGCTAAGGGGCTCGCCCCTAGTTTGGTGAGAATTATAATAATGTCTCACGTATTTGCTGAACATGTCCCATCTGTCACTGCAGATCATGTTTTTGATGGCACTCCCAGAGACAGGTCAACAGGTGTCCATATTATTCTCATCCGATATTAACCTAAGCTTTTATTTACAAAGAAAGTATGGAAGTAACAATTCCCGGCATAAAATTGGACCAGATAGAGTCAGAGGGATCCATGTGGTCGCTTGAACCATGGGCTCAGTTCGGAAACTAAATTCCTGGCCCACTTTCATTTAGTATTGCTCCTCCACTGCTGTTGCCAGCGTCAGATCGATATTTCTCTTGTGTATACCTCTATCTCCTTCTACGCCAACGCCGTGTATTGATATCATCAGCGAACAAATCTATCGGTATATATTCCGTAAAGACCAGCACAGGGTTTGTGTTGAACTGATGTGAGAGCGAATTTCTACATCGCTTAAGACTATGGAACCCTGTTGCGAGCATAGCGACGAGAAAGGTTCTGATATATCCAAGCAACGAACGATGTTCTAGCGCTTCAGTATGCCAACCTGCTTGGCTAAGTTTAAAGCACGTTTGATGTCCAGTGAAACTGATAAAACTATAGGTCTTGATTGATGAAACGCTGTGTCGGCCTTCTTGCCTGTGCCTATCACTTCTGTAATGGTATTCATTGTGGGGCACCCTCTCCATACTGTCGATGGGACAGCCTTCTCCTATCCTCTGGTCCAGTAGATGAAATTTCTTAATTACTTTTATCTAGGCTTGTCAACAGTGCTCTTGATCGACCTTCTCCAGCACGTAATTTGCTTTGATGTATGCGTCTTCCAGATTTCCTACAGGCTCAGGCCTGCGTACGCATTTCTGGCATATATTTACCTGGCAGGAATTGCTGATATTGCAGTATTGTGTTGAGATCGATGCCTGACGGTCATGCCTGGCTCTATATCTCACAGCGATATAAAGCATGCTTTTTGAAAATAAGTATCCAAAGCCAGTTCATCGATATTATAGGGCCGTGCCATTGAGTATATTGTTTTACAATACTGTTGGTAGGTTAGTCACCAAGATCTCGAGAATTTGATTAAATGTGGACCTGGGTAGCCCTAAGATGGGTTTGTGCAATATGGCTATTAAATGAAAGCTGTTGATGAGTGCTTTAGTAAACCGTATTTCGATATGTAAAACTATCTCCGGGATACATACCTATATATGGATCAGGGATAGTCCTTCATTATGTTTTTACGATGTGGGTACTAAACGAAAGCAGTTGCCGAAGGTACAAGAGAGGGGCAGATGGAGATGGAGAGAAACAAGTAAAGCGTGGAGGTAGAGGGTGAGAGTGATGGAAAGGGAGAGAGAGAGAGGGAGGAAGAGAGAGAGGGTGAGATGAAGAGCGAAAGGAGGATGGTGAGAGAGAAGAGGAAGATGAAGAGGGAGTTATAGAAAGAGATGAAGAAAGAGAAAACAGCAAACTATTTTCAAATAACAAGGTAAAGCGAAATTTCGCGCAGAACAACGGCTGCTGGGTCTGCTAGTGTTTAATAAGCTCTAGCTTATCTCTGAGCGTTAAAGCATCATTCGGGACAAATTATATCTTTTGCATCTTGTCCTTCTTTGCTGTCATCGAGAAAAGAGTCAGCGCATATGCGCCTTGGCAACCACGATACTCTTGCCAATCATAATTTCGAAATAGTAAAGACTTCTTTTATTGGGAACCAGCATCAACACTAGCAACAACATCAGCTCTGAATCTAGCGAAGAATCACTCTTTCCAATAAATACTACTTTGGACTAGGTAGGCAATTGAAAAGTAAAGTCCTCTCTCGGCAAACGAAAATCATACTCCACAAGTCACTTATCGTACCGTCCTGATATATGATGCAGAAGCATGGACCATGACAACATCCGATGAAGCGGCTCTGCGAGTGTTCGAGAGAAAAGTTCTTCGAAAGATTTATGGACCTCTAGCGTTCGCGTGAACGCAGCGTCTGGCGAATTAAAAGGAAGCGACTGGCGTACCTTGTTGGAAGGCCGTATAACCGTTTAAACGGTTAAGGGCCAATTAAGTAAGTAAGTAAGTAAGCTCAGTCTGTAAGTCGAGTTGATTAAATTAACAAATAAACACCAAGTGATTGGCTTGATGTAAATTTCAGTACGGGCTTCTGCGTCGCTCCAAAAAACGAAACCGTCCTGAAACAAATTATTCTTCTTTACCACCTCCTAGATTTCTCTAAAACTCGTCTAAGAAAAACTTGATTTCATACAACTTCCGCTTTCATAAGTATGGGTGAAATGAAAAGATTTGTTAGATCGAAAAAAACCGGATGACACAAAACAACCAACCCTGATTACCGGAAATACGCTATGCTGCCTTAAACCATATTTACCCATGTATAACACACAAATTTATGTCAACACATGTATATTTATAGACATTTTATACTCTTACATAACAGTAGGCTTTCAGTGAAACAATTTGAGTTCCTGTGATTTCAACACACACTCACACATACGTCATTCAAAGTACCAGCCTTCCGTGATTTCCACAGTTCGGTAGTAATCATAAATTTGACATACAGTCAATCGTTTTGCCTGCAAGCTTTCATGGTTCGTCATCAACATCGTTAGCTTAGTGTCAATCGCTTTGCAATTTTTTCCAATCGTTTTATAATTTTTTTGGCATTGATTTTCCAGCGGACGGCTATTTTTATTGTCGTCTATGCTTGTCTGCACCTTGGCTAGAGACCTTTTGCTCTTTTCTCTTGCTAATGGCCATCGTCACTCGGCCGGCAAACAAGTTAGCGCTTTGGTAAGGAAGCGCCATTACCTTTGTATTATGACAGCTTTATTTGCTTCAAAGATTTTGCTAAAAGGAAAAGAAAATGATAATCATGAAATGAATGAATGAAAATACAAAAAAAGGAAATTATGTAATAAAATTGATAAAAACACAAGGAGAAAGACTTGGACAAGTGAAGAAAGAGAAAAGCATGAACGATATTTATGTATTTTAGACTGGGTCGATTATTAACCGATATCGCGCCATCGATTTTTCGATAGGATTTGGGCTTAGGAAAAAAAAGTTCCACTACGCATATCCAAAAAAAATAATTTTCGTGCCTGCGAAATTTAAATTTTTTTGACTTTTTTGCGACTTTGATTTTTAAGGTTTTTTTCATGACCTACTAAAAAAATTTTCATTTGATTGTAAAATTTTCAGTCCTGTTTTCAAAAAACTGTTATCGACAACGTTTTTAGCGGACATTTTTTAGTCATGAAAAAACCTTAAAAATCAAAGTCGAAAGAAAGTAAAAAAAAATAAAATTTCGCTTGCTCGAATTTTATTTTTCTGGGTATGCGTAGTGGAACTTTTTTTCCTAAGCCCCAATCCTATCGAAGAATCGATGGCGCGATATCGGTTAACTTTTGTCCATTCAAATCGACCCAGTCCAATGTATATATTAGCCCAATTCTCAAAAAAATGTCCTTGATTTACTCAGTATCTCCATAAGAAAGGAGCTTCGCAATGAACGACATTCATTCTTGACAATGCCCAGCAACATGTACAGAATATGTGATCCACCTATGGAAGATACCGGCTGCAACATAACATATCATTTGCCGTTGTCCTTGCTAAGCCACAGGTGAGAGATATGATCCATAATGAGTGCCAGTACTGCAGAGATTTCTTTCTCAACATTAAGATCCGATTTCCATCTAGTTAATGATCCACGCCCAAGCACTCATATCAGGGAAATGCCGTGTAAAATAGTCAGATTCATGTCAAACTTCCTTCAACACCCAAAAGAGATTTTAAGTTATCGTCCCTGACCGAGATCCGGAAGAACCGCCTGGGTATCGGATAAGATGGCTATCGTATTACCTGTAATTTTTGGAACAGGTAGGTTAACCTTTTAGATCCCTGCTTTCAGAAAACCTCAATTAGGGGAATACTTGGGGGAATATTTGATACCTTGGCCGAGATTATCATGTTGAACATACATGCGGAAGATATGGCCGACAAGGCGAATGCGGCCCCGTTTCTGATCAGCCTTAGTGATGCGGGACATGGCCTTCTCATTTAAGGTATTTCAGTATTCTTACAAATCTTGGAGGTGGGGATGGAGGAATTAATATGCAGCAGTGAACTGGTTAAATGGTTCACAGATGAATGAATGGTGTGGGAATGCCTGACCTGGCAACGCGGTGCGTCGAACTATTTTAATGTAATATCGTCTGGGTCCCGAGACATATCACATACAGCTATCAACTATAAGCAGCACTCCTAGCACGCACGGGCACAACTGAGGCTGTAGGCAGTAAGGGGAGCCTCCGGCCACATGTAGTCTGCGGTCTCATGAAATTTTTGGGCGCATCAATGCTCACCTTCGAATGGTGCTATTACACTCAGCAGTTGCTACAACAATCTCACTTACCAAAATAAGTGTTAGGAAAGTTACAGAAGACGTGAACTCACGGCTAGGGTGACCATAACGTCTATTCGCCAATCCGGGACGCCTTGTACAAATTGTCACTAGTCCCCTAGTAAATAAATGCTGCACAACCACAATGTTAGCAGATGAGCTAATGGCGTAGAAACATTACTCGCACATTAACACAGTAACAAAGAGCGCAGTTACATTACTTGCAAAAGTCTAGACCCTGGGAGAAATAATAGGTGAATGAGGCAAGTGAGAGTATAAAAGCAGCGCAGTCGAAGTGATAGTAGTTCAGTGTGATTTATCACGCTAGAAATGAAGTACGCGAATACATTAATGGGAAGATCTACTACGGTAGTGCAAAGTAAAGAGCATTTTTTATAAAAATATTAGTGTGTATTTATTCGACAGTTAAGTGAATATAGCAGATGACGAAGAATAATCGAGAACTTTAAAGAGATTTGCAACATTATATTCATATATTTTTAAAATATATAAAAATTGCTTGTTTAAAGTTCTAAGACTGGCTATTTTTCATTAATAGAGTAATACAAAATGTGTCTGAGTTCTGACTATATTAATAACAATTTCATTCTAGTTACTCTCATCTGAACATGCTTTCATACTTTCAATCATTTTAATGCTAGATCTTTATAAATTTTGATATAAATTTATGGTATTTGAAAAAGTAGCCAAATAAACGTTTATTGTCTGGCAACATGTGTGAAAATTTCAACTTGAAAAACGCAATCAAAATCTGTTGTAAAAAGTCTCCTTTCTGACAAACACAATGAAATACGTATGGGCATCTAAACGAACATACATTCATACATTCATACACTTACCACTGGGAATCAGTTACTGAAACCACAGCCTTCGTTGGCTTAGAAATTTTAAAGCGACCATTGCCAACACAAAACACAGATGTTTCTTATTGCAACTTTACAGACGAGGGGAATGTTGTGTTATCAGCGTTATTACACAGCATGATGTAAAGAGTCAAATACGATAAACGAAATACAAAATCAAATGAAATCAGAAAATTTTGCAACAACAGCATACGCAAATGGCGATGTCCTCAGCTGTTGGCGGAAATCAAGTTTGTGCCAAAGCATCTGTTCAAATAGCTAAGACACCAAAATTGCTGAGGAAGATAAACAAAAAAAAATTGCTTTATAATTTGGTGTATGGACCCACATAAATATAACAGAAAGGATGTGAACTAACATGAAGACAAAAATATATGTTTTATATGTAGGTACGTATGTGCACGCACGTAACCGACATATTTCACATTTTCACATATCAAATTCTACTCCAAAATGAACATAAAGTTAACTTCAGCTACCAAGGGAAATTAATGAAGCAAGTTTACGAAAATAAAAATAAAATACAAAAATTTTAAGCACTTCCTTTATATAAATGGACAAAAATCAGCGAAAAATGCTTCTTATATAAAGCATTTATATTTATGAGAAGTAAAAATATAAAAGTGGAGCGCACATTACTTGGATTGGAAAGTTGGTAGGAAAGGAGATATTATTAGACAATCAATTGCGCTCCACCTTTATATTTTTACTTCTCATAAATATTTTTGCAATTTCTATGTCAATTTTAAAAATCAAAGTTTAGCAAGAATATCTCTTTATATAAGGAGACATTTTTCGCTGATTTTTGTCCATTATATATAAGGAAATGCTTAACATTTTTTATCTATTTTTATTTTCTCCTTTTCTTAAATTTCCTCGGCGTCTTATCGTGAAGTTTTACAGTTGTAGCTCATTGAGAACTTACATAAAAATCAATCCCAAAATTCCCTCCGTTTCGTACTATTTTTCTAAATATATCATCCCGTGCGCACCCTAGCAAATCTTTTGGATCGTGTCATCGGCCGTCATCGACCTCTGAATTGAGTTAGAAATTTCAAGTCTCTAACTCATCGAGAAGTTACTTAAAAGCTGGTTTGAAAATTTTCAAATTCTTATCTAATTATTTCGATCCGTGCGCCACCTAACGGATGTTTTCCTTTTGTTGCATTATCACGGTGTTCTAACTCATGTGTAAAGTTTCACGTTTGTAGCTCAATGAGAAGTTACTTAAAAAGTCGACTGCAAGATTTGTATGAAAAGCGGACAAACATTCAACCGGCCTAATATAAAGGAAGTAAACACAAATCCTCTTTGTAAGCTTCACAGACAACTAAGTCACTCACTGACTGTCGAGCTAAAACTAACGGTTTCTTGTCGTACATTTAAGTTTATTATAAAAAAATGTTAAATATTTTAACCTCATAGTAATATTGAAATGAGGTTAGTTTGAACGGGTGCTAGCCCTCAGGTGAAGCTCAATTAGACTTCATGAAATATCGGTGATGTCCAGTGCTACCAATGCTGTCTATTGATTTTTCAAAAAACCCACAAAACTAGAGTTGGTAACGTTTTTTGGCGACTTTGGTTAAAAAATCGTCTTAGCTCTTACGCTTTTATCGAAACACTTTGCATAATGTAAGCGTAGGAGTTAGTCACTATACTTAAAAATAATGTGGAAATAATTTACGTGATAGAGTTGGTATGCGCGAAATTAAACGGCAGATCCGTTAATGGAAATTAACGAAGGCAGAAAAATATATCTATGATAAATATATAAACTAGTAAGCGAAACGATAAAGGAAAAGAAATAAATATAAAGAAGGTTAACCAGAAAAGGGGAGGAAGAAAATTTGGCTAGAAAGTTTCATGTGGTCATGTTAGTCGTTCCCGAGATGGTCGGGCTAGTACCTTAAAGATGCTTTGTTACCGGAAACGTACCGGATCTATCTCCGGCAAAGGATCATCAACTGCGGGGAGTGTCTTTATAGATAATACAATAACAACAGCAGGAATAAAAACAGTGGTAAAATAAGATTGATGTTAATGAAGTGCACTATCATAAAGATACTTACGGTTATCGTCACAATTAAGGAAAGGAAAGTCTACTATAGCAAAATTTATCGATGAGTTATTGACTTTTTTATCGACTAGGTATCGGTTTGTTATCGAATAGTTATCAGTTTACTTTCGAAAAGTTTCCGATTTTTTCCACAAATTTTTAGATTTTTAATGGCGTGTTAACAAAGTATCGATTTGGTATCGAAATTCATAAATTTGTTTGTCTTAAATTTACCGATTTGTCATAGAAAACTTATTGAAGTGTTATCGGTCGTATCAATTTCATATCGACGAACATTGTTTGTTTTAAACAGATATCGATAAATTTTCTATACGAAATCGATGCCCCTCTGCAACCTGTCAATAACAAGCCGCTAATAAACTAATAAGAAGCCGATGACTACGCGCTAGAAAGCCAACAACTCGTCTATAGTATTGCTATCCATAATAAGTGGAAAATCAAATTTGGTGGTATTGGTTGTCACCAATAAGAAGCCTACGAGTCACTTCTAAATAGCTCGGAATTATTTGTTTCTTGTAAAGTTACTTCTGGGGGAGTTCTAGTTAATTCGATATCATTGGTTTTCTAAAAGTTCACCTGTATGTTCACACATCGAACTTCAAGAGTAGCTAGTTGGTATTCACGTATTTTCTTTTTAACGGAAATGAAAGTGACGAACCTTTTAAAATTGTGTGAATTTCAGGCTAGGCAACACGGCATAAATGCATCAGACGGTTATTCGTTCGATCTTAGTATGACGAGTACTGTTATGGTGGAAGGAACTTTATATATGAATCGAAAGGGAAAAGCTCAAACTCTATCTGGGTACAATCACAGTGGCAGCTATACCACATACTTCAGTTTTTGTAGACGATTATAAATAGTTAGTGGAGTAGGATAGGAGCATGTGCGTAAGTATGCGCCTTCCAGAACTAACGATTGTGTTTTCAATCTGAGATTTGAGATATCTCCGAGGCATTACTGTGAAGAAACAGTTCCAACCATGACTCTGGAGACCCGACATATAATTTGTACTATTGGCTTAGCCAGCGCATCCTAACATAGAGAGAAATAACATTACTAAGCAGATAGGTAGATGGGGACGGACGCTCAATACTGTAGGAGCAAGGGTACTTATCAAGGATTGCAACTCTCAGTATTTTAAATAAAATATTTTGCAGTTTTTAGGAGTACGTGGTCATCATACAACAAAAAAGATCTTCAACCATCATTTAGATGAATAGAGGAGGTATATTCAGGTGAACTGCGGCACTCACAGCGCAATGAATCATTGCGGCTTATGCTGCATGGCTGAGTTTGCAAATGAGGACATTTAAAGATTTCCTTAAGATCCACCAATTAAATTTGTTTGACGTAAAATGTTACTTTTGGATATCACGACGACATTTGACAATAAAAGGCATCATAATTTGTTACAATTACATAAGCTAACAAATTTTAGACCCAGAAATGAGTCTATACTTCTCTGAAGATATCCTGATTCTGAATCCAGCAGCAAATTTCGTAAAGAGGGTTTTCTGCTAAATTCACTACACTTTTTCATTACGGAGCTTCTTTCTGTTACAAAAAATAAGTTAATTGAAATCAATACTAGCTTGTTTTGACGCTACATTCTTCTGCGCGGCGACTTCCTCAAACCATAAAAATTGGAGGTGTTTTCTGCAGTAGCCGATAGAAATTTTTTATTCAATTTAGTATATGAATTTTCATAATAATGAAGAAAATTCTCATGCATATAAATGTGGTTTTGGTTTAGAAAAAGTGTATTGGTTTGAGGATGAAATTCCTATTTTGTAAAAAAAAATTATTTATAGTGTATCTATGATATACTGTATTGGTATCTGTGTCCTAGATTTTCAGTGCTTCATTGGCTTGAGGGAGGGCGAGGGGGAACTCCCGTGGATCGCTACTGTGTATGTATGTATTTATGTAAGAGTTTCAATAAAATGTCAACCCACCGTTACACGTAAAACTTTTTATGTTCGCACAAATGCGTAAGGGAAAGTGAAAAATATGACACAAATATTTTGGAAAAAAGTAGCCTGTTTGCATATCTGAGTGCTCAGCAAAGTTTTCTGATAACACGTAGTCACGCTTGTTTGTAATGGATAACAGTACAAGTAATTTGTCAGCTCATGCATATGAATGCCGCAAGTTTGAAAAAAAAATTAAAAATAATGCTTTTTATTTTCAAATGCAAATAGTTAGGTAGGTTAGAGTGTCCACCGGTGGGATCAGCAGTGCACTTAGGCCCGCAAAGGTCCCATTGTGATAACACGTGGATCTTTCCCCTACTCAAACCAACAGCTCGATACAGCAAACGTCAGGAGTTTCTTAGGTTCCAACTTAGCCAAATCACAAAGATCGTGAAAGAAGTGAGATCCCAAAGATTTCTTTCTCCTGTGCCAAAGCGCGGGACAATCGCATTGTGGCATTACCACAATACAAGATATTTATATTTATGTAAATTCCAGAATAAGTCCAGGCTTTCGACACACACGAATAATTCATAGCGACATAGTCAAAGCGACATAGATAAGTTATATTGAACCCAGCGGGGAACCGTATCCGTTTACAGTTATTTAACCCATAAGCGTCACACCCACTAACCCACGTATCGATCAGCATGCCTGATGGACAGCGTCGGTTTGTCAGCGCGACCGACCAAACATTATACATAGCTAGGTAATAAGAATATTATGCTGACTAGGTATATATAAATAGAATGTAGTTATTTTTAGTGTGTAGTATTGTATGGAATATTGTAATAGTATTGTAAGTAATTTTTCTATAAAAGAGAAAGTATTCAGTAATAAGAACAATCTGATTGCAGCGCTGAACATTAGCGCACAACCAAATTCTTTTGTCTTTAATTATATTTATTAGATATTACATGGCGATCCCGCCATCTCCGTAAACTTATTAAATATTACAGCACAGAAAAAGTTTGACTATTTTCTATCTCCTCTTCGTCTATGCAGCTCCTGCAGTAATTATTATAGGGAGCACCCAGCCGTTGTGCGTGCCTCACGATTGCTATGTGGCCGTAATAAGTCCAACCACCAGAGATATGCCCCCTACCAAGAAGAAGTCGACTTTTTGCGCGTCTCGCGTCCCATTCAGCCACTCGAACTTGGAGTGGTAGCATGATTCAAGATTGCTCTATATAACCCGCTTCCCTAAGGAAAATCCTTTTCAAAATGAGCTTACAAGTAGCGAGCGGCATGCTCAATCCCTTCCAGGACGACGAAAGCGGAACGGATGTACCCCCTCTTGCAGTTCGTCAGCCATCTCTTTGCCCGGTATATTCGAGTGGCCAGGCAACCATACCAGACTGAGGGAAGTTTGCTCAGCGATCTCGTTAAGAAATTTGTGGCACTTTTCTAAAGTCCTGGACTTACATGTGACAGATTCAAGTGCTTTTAGTGCAGCCTGGCTGTCAGAGTAGATACAAATTTGGTTATAGCCGTGAGCAGCTTTCCCAGGTGATCAGCGGCCTCATTTATAGCAGCCACCTCCTCCTGAAAGATGCTGCGATGATCGGGCAGGCTAAATGATAGATACAACCCTATTTGAGGTGCAAATACACCGCTACCTACCTTATAATCCAGTTTGGAGCCGTCAGTATATATCTGCAGCCTATCGCTCAGGTCCGGCGGCTCCTTCACCAATAATCCCTATCCGGGATAATAACCTCGTACTTCATATGACAGTCGGAGCTCAATAGTCCGACAAAGGCGAATCCAGATACTTAAGGATAGCTGCATGGCCATCCACATTGTCTCTATATCCGGATAAATCTCGCAGCCGCAGAGCAGAAAGACCGCACATTGCTTGGTCATTAAATCTATTGGGAACACATTAAAAATAGTGCCCAGCGCCTCCGAAGGGGTGGTGCGTTGCTTTGCACGCACGTTTCCCTCCAGGATAGTTTCCTATCCAAAATTACTCCAAGGTATTTGGCAGAGTCCCTCAGCATCAGGGTCATACCTGCTAGCACCAGCAACTGCAGCGCAAGTATCTTATATTTCCTGGTGAACAGCACCAGTTCAGTTTTGGCTGAATTGACCGATAGACCTTTACTCCTGATCCAGTTCTCCACCAGTCTCAGCTTTCTTTATATTATATCGCATAGTGTCTGTTGAAACTTCCCGCTAACTAACAGCGCAAGGTCATCTGCAGATGCGAGCGTATGCTGCATCCGTCTTTCTCAAGAAGAACCAAGAGCTCATTTAGTGTGGCAACCCATAGAGGTGGAGAATTCTCCAGAATTCTTAGGTATATGAACACTAAATCCTGAGAGCCTCTTTTGTGAAGCTACTCACTGTAGATAAGCCAGTTGGCGTTTTTTAAGGTTCCTATGCCAGACCGTTTGAGCACCACCCCTCCGAGGACGAAGCGGACAAATCTATGATCTGCTCTAGTGACAAACGTGGCATCGAACCCCTATTACAAATCTTAAAGTTATGATAAATAACAAAATCAAAGAGTGAAATTTATTTACTTAAATTTCAATTACACAATTCGTGCCAGCCAGCCAGCAGCCAGCCAGCGCAGCCACAGCCAACCAGCCAACCAGCCAACCAGCCAACCAGCCAACCAGCCATTCTGTCAAGTCAAGCGAAATAAAACCATTTAAAAATACATTCATCGTACACGTGTCAACTTAATAACAATATTCAACTTGGCAAGTACATATGGGCAAGTCCTGGTTTACAGACACGCCATTCGTACGCATTTCAACCTGCATATATGAGAACTGAGCGGATATTACAATATTTGAAGCAAAAATTGTGTGTACCTCAAAATGAGGTACA